>OY720639.1:55965326-56132461 GCA_963169105.1 Ceriagrion tenellum | reverse complement strand
GTCCGTGCAGAAGCGACGCAACCTCTGGTTTATGCCCTCCACTCGGCTCCAAACCAGGGGTCCACGATCGATCCTCGGGACAAGAGTACAAATTGCAAGCGTCATGTCAACCCCTTCGTCGCGACTTACCCGCTTCACTTCAGAGTCCAGTTCCCTGAAGGAACGCAGGATCTCCTCGGATCCACGGTCCATGGCGTCGTTAACGCCGACATGGGCCACAATCTGCAGACTTGAGCACTTCGTGCCCCGGACCGCCGCACCAACCGCCTGCGTCACCTGCGGAACACCGCCACTTGGAATGCACCATGACGTTACACGGTGGCTTATACCCTCATGGCCTGCCCTTTCCCGCAAAGGGACCATAACACGGCGGACGTTACTACTACCTATCACTACAATCCCCCCCTTCCCACTCTGACGACTCTTCCTAGGTGCCGATCTCGGAGTAGGAGTAGGCACGTCAGGCACCTCGGAATTTCCATCCGAAAGCAACTGGTACCTGTTCGAAACGGGAATGGGAGGTGCCAAAGCATCTCCTGAACCACGCTTCAGAGTGACCTTACCTCCACTCCTCCGAGACACGACCCTCCAGACCTCCTGTTTACGGAGTTGTACTGCCCCTTCATCGGAAGACGGACCTTCAGGCAAACTCTCGATCGTCCAGCCACTGTTAGCAATCGAGCGAACTCGTGCAGCCCGTAGGGCGCGGCGAACTTTCGAAGAGCGACCCAAATTTCCATCCACCTTCGGGACGCATACCACTCTTTCAACCTTAGACTGGAGTTCCCGCAGGATTCTCTCCAACTCGGCGATGCGGGCTCGGAGAACCGCACACTCGCCGGCGTTTTTGATCATCCCAACAGGTGACCTATTCGAAGACATCCTAGCACTACTCGCAATGAACTCCCAAGGAAAAAAGCTTAACTACAAAAAGATGGCTATACTCAAAAGAACTGAGCGATCCTAAGCTCGGTCACAATGGGCAAAGTAACAACAATACTTCTACGAAATAACTTTAACACATACCTCACACCTGGCAAAGAGCTAACTAAAATACGAGATAAATAAGAACACAAACTCTCTAGCACAAAAGGTAACTGACTTTCACTTTTAGGACGCTAAAGATAGGGGAGGAAGGACAGGTGATGTCACGCAAGTGAGCTATGAGGGGTTGAAGCACTGACGAAGCACGCGAGAAAGATCTGTGTTTTTGGATTCAACCTAACTAAATGATATTATATTAAATAAGTGCAAAAGTAGTAATTAAAGAGGCTTTAACTGGCTATATGTATAAATTAGAATATCAGTCGATGGTTTTACAAACGGTCTTAGGTAAAGGTTTTTTAATAACGTTATATATACTATATAAAAAAGGGAGATGGAGAGTAAACTATTTAACGACTAGAAAAAAAAACTATCAATCAACAAGAAAAGAAATGTAGTTAACTATTCAGTATCAGTAGACTAGACGTAAAACTAAAAGTTCAAAACAAAAGTTCTAAACTACTAAAGTTAAAACAACTTCACAACTAAAATAAACAAAGAGTTTTCAATAACGATGATAAAAAGAATATTATAGACTCAGTAATAAAATATATGTACTTAAGTAAGAGTTAGGTTATAATAAGTTCTATTCTAATAAGATTGTTTTACTACCCGAACACCAGAATCATAAACTAACGATATGCAATAACAATTTACGTACAATAGTATGAAAATATACGTGAGGATAAACAACAGAGATAACAAACTACAAAATGAAGATATGATAATAATTTGGCTTCTACTTATCACTACCAGCAAGCACTCTCGACAGACACACTCAGCGCACGAACCGGGATAACACGGCAGTGAAGAGATTCACTCACACACACAACTCACTCTTAACTAACACTAACAGAAGACCTACTATATAACGACCGAATAAGTGAAAAACGATACGATTCGTGAATAACTTGGAATATATAACTAGGAGAAATAGAATTCACTACGGCTAATATATATATCACTACACTAAGGTTGCAGCTTCAAGGTACTGAGCAGCAGGTGCACAGCGAGCAGGTAGGCAGCCGGGAACCGGATTAGGGAGCGCTCCGAGAACACGTCCGTACCCTTCAAGAGCAGGCGAGTGAATCGAATAGATTGTAGAACAGAAAGGATTAAAATGTCGTTTTTCCCGCGATCGATAACAGTCCATTACGGCTACGTTGAGACTTTTAATTAGGTTAGTATTGCTAGCGCCATGTTTAGCATATTCCCTGCATGACTCTTGTGTCACGTATACATAGCTACATTATAGATTATTCTAGTAGTCTCAGTTGCATTTGTAGTATACCCATAGAGTGGTACTAGTTGGTGAAAGTAAATTTCTTCACTGTAGTTCATGTTGGTGATAAGTCACCCCTTGACAAATGCCCTTGTGGCTGCTTGCGGAGTAATAATTAGATGTATAAAGTCAAATTCGAGGCAGTTTTACCCGCACCTCTTGTCTAGATGGCACAACAAGCATCAAAATCGCACCGAAAGTTAAGGCGGTTTCACACCAGACATGATCTAGCATACGACCTCGTATGTTAGCCGGTACAGGATATGAGAGCGGAGTCGTTCGCTGCCGTCTTAGTGGCTTTCAAACGAGCACTGAACTGGTATTGGCGGGGGAAGCGATATTGCCATTTAAATCTTAACGCATGCCCACCACAATATAAAATTAAACAATCAATGACGGGTCTCATCCCGAGGGGATAACATCTAACTATCAATCAGGAGGAGTTTTAGCCTTCTAATTTCTGGAATTAGCTGATTTCTGGAAGCGAAGACCACACAGCGTACGTAAAACCTAACGTGATTGGTCAATGGCTATTGGGTACTACGGATGGCAAATAGCAAACTAGCACCGTATCAATTAAAAAATCATGATAGTATGCCTCGGTCAATATGATAGCGATTATGGCAGTCAGCCAACAAACTGGACCTATGAAACACGACACTGGAAAGCTATCACATTAGAGAGTATCCTCGAATTTGTGCTGGGTCAGGCATCGCGTAAAAATGGCTTTGAGGCGGGCGGAGCGGTGATTGTGGGCCAATGAATGCACTATTTAATAAAATTATCAGTAAGAAAACAAAAAATCTTGGACCACTTTTCACTCAAGTCACCCTGTTTATTTTGTAGAGACCACCATTCGTGCAGTAATTGAAATGATTCAGGAGTTTTACAAGAAAATTTTCTTGATAAAAGCATTGCCGTGACATAGGTTTAAGGAAATAATTTAAAAATTAAAAACGGAAATCATTCGTAAATACGTGATTCATACACGGCATGATGCCTTGAAATTATTGGCAACTACTTGCATAATAATATTACAGGAATTTTTTCGCGTTTAGGAGAAAATCTGTATGTCTGTATTTGAATAATTTCGATATATTTGTCATGTGTCATGATGCTACGCGTTATAATAGCATTAAAATACCAAAAAAAAACAAGTTGCCTACATGCATTGTTTTCACTTTATGCCAATACTTAATACCTAATGCTAAAAAGTGCACATTCTCCAAGTTTCACGCAAATCTGTAAACAAATGATAATCGCTCGAACCACTTCAACGCCAAGGTCCCCAGCACAATAACGCGCTCCGTACATCGACTCGAGGGACGAAACCTATACCGCCATGGTTTCCACCCAGTCAAATCCCCGGACTCATCTCGCCTATTCCGATGAAATGACGCAGGCGGCACGGCGGCGGCGGTTGGAAGGCTCACGGCCCATTTAAAATTCATTCCGCGTCATTTATCGCACGGCTCTCCCGTGACGTAATCTCCTCCGAGGGGGAAAAAAACCGGCCAAAAAGAGGTGGCGCTTAATAGGGAATCTCTGCTCGAGAGCAGCCGCTTCGACGAGCCAAGTGTCTTGCGGTACAGGGTCCTCTAACCTCCTCTAACCGAACAATGAGGAGTTTGTCTCGCGATACACTAGTTAAACTTGAGGTGATATATAAAAAACAAATTTATTTCTGCAATTTAAAACGAGCGTCTTTCATTGAAAAGCTAAAAATTGTCCATTTATTATGAAATCTAAAATAACATTTTTACTCCTTTGCGTTATTTTATTTTGTTTCCGTCCTATTGTTAGTTTAAGATGTGATTAATTGTATATCATGCGATTGCAGGCCGAAAATTTCTATTTCTTCATGAAGCCATTTTTGCGCTATTTTGCCATTTGCGTAGTGCGACGCATGTAACCAATTTTCTAAGCAGGGGTAAAACGGACGACGATGTAAAATAATATTACGTCCAGTTTTCATTAATATTATATTTCATTGCGAATATGTAATATATGGTGTAGATTTTCTGAGGGAAAATAGATATTCACTAGGAGTCTTGACGATGGACGCTACTCCAAATAAGTTCCAACTTCGGCAACAATCTGAAGATGACTCAAAATTCTCACGGAAAAAATCACGCGATCAAAAGGCGCGAGGCAACAAGCGTCGGTCCTCACCCGACGGACTCGAGCTACTACGAAAGTTAAAATATTTTTTCCCACCAGGGCCCCGCAGTCCGCCGCCGAACTTGCCTCCCTCCCACCGCCTCCGCTGACCCATTACGAAATCCTCTCACCTTTTTGCTGGATTTCCGATTCCATCTCAGAAAAGTTGGGTTATATTTGATATCAGAAACATAGGTGACGTATCAGAGACATAAGTGACGAATGAAAGGGAATGGTGCAGACTGCAAACTGGGTAATTTAAGTACTTGCGTTGCACAGTACGAACGAGTAGAACGGACAGAGAAGAAAATACAGGCCTCGGAAATAAAATTGGGAGTCTGTAGGTTAACAAATAAGGCGGAAGGCAATAAATAAAGATGGTCATTCGCTTTAAAAAGCCAAATTCGGCCATGATTCTCGACATTTGGGGGAATTTGAGAGAAAAATGGAAGCGACCAATGAGAAGACCGTTTAAAATATGGATAAATGGCTTGATGTAGATGTATACCGAATTGAGTTAAACAGGCAAACCCCAGGTTTAAGGTAGTTTGAGCGAAATATCATTTGACCTAGAAATCAATGAATCTGGTCTCATTTTAAAGAAAAATATAATACCCTTCCATTAACATAAAAACTTCAACCCCTTACCGAATACTTTCCGGGATATTTTCCAGAAAATACCAGCCCTTTATATGGGAAATGGTACGTGTATGTAGTCCATAGAGACCTTATTTAACAAATGAGGAATTTCTAACATCTAGATCTCGTCGAAAAATCAACAGTGCGTAGTTTGTGTTTTCTCAACTATTTTTGAAAATAAATCATACTGACACCGCAGTAAATTCCTCTGGATCACAATAAACCTTCTGTTGAGGTGGAGTTTCAAACGTACCGCGTGAAAAAAATGAATCCAGTTAAAGATTTATTTGGATATTTTCATTTGATTACTTACAATTTCTGTCACGTAAAACTATATTAATGCACAATTAAACTCTACAATTTCAGGCTTCACTTCGTGGAAGACGTAAATAGTATCCATAATTAGTGAATACACTTTCGTACTTATCCACAGAATTTTATTTTGCGTGGAACAAATTGTGTGCTGATGATGCCGCAAGTCGGTGAAACGCGTTGTACCACACAAAATTAAATTCTGTGGAAAAGTACGAAAGTTTATTCTCTAATTATGTGTATATTATCGCACCATTAATAATGCAATATTTAATTCGCGTGTCCCACAGCTGGTGAAATTAAAAGGTATAATTCGAATATGGTCTCTATAATGGTTAGGGAACTATCTTTCTCGCACTACCTTAAGTTGAAATCAATGAGTACAGCTTCAACCATTCATCCATCGGTTGTCTATAGGTTAGGCAAGCAGTCTCGACCTCCCAAGCCCCCCTCTTTCAGGCCCCATTCCAAGCGACTATCGCCTCCTTCTCCCCGAACCATCTCCACCCCGGCGTCCAATTCTCATAACAAAGCGGACGTCACATCGACGCGTCGGCCGCACAGCAGCGGCCGTGTCGCCGAAGTGGGGGGGGAGGGACGATGCCCGGGCACCGGGAGAGAGAGAGAGGCCCTCCTCCCGGGTGGTCCTCGCGCCTCGCAAATTGTCCACGACTGACGTCTTGGGAGGCGGAAAGGGGTGAGGGCGGATCGAGCCACGGGGGTGGGGGTTCAACGCTGCCCCCCCCCCCTTCTCCCAATCCTTCCCCAACTACCCATGCCGGACACTGACGAAGGTCCATACGGTGAAGGAATCATTGCGATACATCGGCTGCGACGCCTTCGCGATGTCACTCACTCCTCGACCGTCGAAAGACATCCGGACTGTAAATCAATTCCGCGACTTAGGTATTTCTCATTTAGACATCGCGACGTTAAAATTTTACACAAACATGTACGTTGTTTATTTTTTGTTTTTGGGATGCGATATACTACGTAAGAACTTGATATGGAACGTAGCGTTGTATGGTGCAGAAACGTGGACCCTCAGAAAGAAGGATGAGAATAGGCTACAGGCATTTGAGAAGTGGGTGTGGAGAAGGATGGAGAAGGCAAGGTGGACGGAAAGGAAGACTAATGAAGAAGTGCTTGAGACGGTGGGCAAGGAAAGGAAACTTTTGAATGAAATTCGAGACCGGCAGAGTAGGTGGCTGGAGGATGTAAAAAAGGAGCGATGGGTTGCTCATTAATGTGATAGAGGGAAGGATGTTGGTCAAGCGAGGAAGAGAGAGGAGAAAGACAGGTTTCATGGACGGGATGAAGAAGTATAGATTGTATCCTGAGGAGAAAAAGGATAATCTACATCGAGATAGGCCCCTGAAAAAGTAAAAAATGGGAGGAGATTCTCTGACATTCAATAAAACCTACCTTAACCGGTAGAACACATAAAAAATACAACTCATGCGGCTTTAAACGAGTAAATTTTCTTCTACAACAACTGCCTTTGTGACCAGGCCCCGCGACGAGACGGGATTCGGATAAGGATATGATTCGGGGATTCTTGCCCTTGGTGTCAGAGGATTGAATAATCACACGGTGGTTTAGAAAGGAAAATGACAGTTTATTCACATCAAGCATTTAATTGAATAATGAAATGAACCAAAATGTGCACCTCGAATGGCCAAACAAGAATATTACCACATATTTAAGAAGAGAGGAAATACAACTGTTTCCGTCTTGAAGAGATGGAAAATCGACCATCAATATGCTGATTAAAACACAGCTACATCTACATCTTACCCTGCAAGCCACCACAAGGGTACCACCACAATTGCTAGAGACTCATAGGCTACACTCTAGGCTTAGCTTGCTTGAGGAATTCAGTGCTGATGTGTTTCAGAGCGACACAGAGAATATTATCACGATGCCTTACTACATCCCTAGGTCTGACAGAAGCGATAAAGTAAGAGAGATACATTTCCGAACAGATATATACAAAATCTCGATCATTCCACGCACAATAAGCGACCACGATGAAAACTTAACTCCACTAAAATAATACACTTCACCATTTCACCTATCAAAACCTTATCCCTTACATCATTACACGGCTGGTGTCCTAACACACCCTGCCACACGCCCATGCGGTGGCTCGCACGGTAGTATGTAGATGTGTCGCATACCTTGATCGATACATCGCAATATCGTGGAAACAAACCTAGGGAGTCGGAACCCGAATAAGGTCGGGAGAATCTACGACGAGGAGCCGTACATCGCCTACTCAATCGATGTATCGCATATCGTAGATCCATGTGGATATCGAAAAAAAGCAGCGTTTACTCTTGGAGTGGGTATCGGATTAAGGTTGGGAGAAGTCGCAGGTAGTGGGGGGTTGATAAAGCAGCAAGGGGAAGTGAAGTGCTGAGGGAGCGACTAACGTGGAAATCATCCGAGTCGAGAGATTAATGTCTCCAAACCCCTTGTCCCCCAGGAGATGGATATGTTTGTCGACAAATGGACCGCGGAGCGTCCCCGCGAGCCTCGATCGGTCAAACTCACCTGCCCTCCCAAGACGAAGAGGAGCCCGCAGAAAACAAGAGAGATAACTCACGCGAGTACCCACGCCATTTTTCCTCTTCAAATCCCGTCCCGGCATTCCGGGTTCCTAACTCATTTACGTGACATTTTTCCGACGGAAGTTGGCGAGGGTGACAATGGTTTAACGTTGAGGCGAGCTCGGAAAAAATGAACAGGCTATCTCCATCACATATAACATAATAGTTCCTTCAATTTAATGGGAGAATTCCTAAAATACTGAAAGACTTTTTATGCCCAACGCAAACGATTCCAACGAACAAAGCATGTTGAAACAGTTGCAGATCACATTCCAAATAGAACATAAACGGAGAAGGATGCTGTGATGAAGAAAAATATCAAGCAAGAGAATACGGGCCTGATTCGGTAAAAATCTTGCGGATTTTAGTCAGCTTCCAACTAAACCCACCTTAACCCATGGCTGGCCGTAATTGTAATCAAACAGGGAACACGTTTAAATCTATCATCATTTAGAACATGAGTGAAATGGGCATTTATTTCATTTTACGGTGAAGCTACCCGCAGGTAGCTGAGGAAGTAATCGAGGGACATTGACACAATGAAATTGTCGTAACAAAAAATCGCCATGGACCAGGAAGTGAACCACGGACCCTTGACTTTCAGGGCCAATGCGCAGACCACTGAACTACCCAGGCTTCCTAATCCACAAAGCAATTTAGACGGACACATATGCGTGCGAACTAGATATCCAATTCATAGGCAGACAAATTTTTTCTCACGGCATTTTCATTGCATTTCACCGCCGATTTTGCGAAAGGCCTGTATACTTTGCATAGATGGACATTGAGCTCACTTATGCATACGTCAAATAAGTCGAAGGAATGGCTATGACCGAATTTCCTTCAACTCTCTATGGACAGAATTATGAAACATCAGCATGAAACAAATATTGCTACTATATGAGTTTTTTATAGGGGCGATTTAAGCATTTTAAAAAATTGCAATTGATTTGATAATAACATTTACTTTGAAATATGACGCATTTGTATTGCAAGTATTCAATGAAAAATAATATTTTACATTATAAATTTAACACACAAGATATTCTTGAATATTACCTTCATAACGTACCTTACCCAATTTTTTCTTCATATGACAGCTAGAACGATTCATTTTTTAGAGCTCCACCAGGGCACGCCCTCTTCAGTGAATAGCATCACACATTCATCTATTCAAATTGTTTGACTAAACGCCGAAAGAGACGCAACTTTCCACACACTTAATTCGATGCGTTATAATGCCGTCTAGCACAGCAACTAAATGGAAAAGTACTCTGTGGTTTCAGGCTTGATGGAGTGGAATCGGAACATAACTAAGTATGAAAAAATAGGCAACTTCCACAGTGATAAAATTTATTCCGACCCGTTTCGCTTTTTACAGCATCTTCAGGTGAACGCATCTTCATGCTGTAAAAAGCGAAACGGGTCGGAATAAATTTTATCATAGTGGAAGTTGCCTATTTTTTCATACTTAGTTAAATGGAAAAGCCTCTTAGCAAGCAGATATTTCAATTATTTTCAAACGTAACAAAGTTGACTCCCTTGTCCATAGAGGATTAAGTATGTGCCCGTTTATTCGGTGAAACTCAACATGCATACCGTCATGGAATTTATGCATGAAATAAATTTTGCATTTTTACCTTTACTAAAGCATGCAAGGCTTGCGTTATTTGTCGTTTATGGGCCCAGTATTCGGCATTTTAATTTAGATTATATTAAAAATTATTCGGAAATCGTAGACTCGTAGAAGTGACATAATGATATTTATTATCGTCAACTTCATTCAGATGAAATGAGGACCCCAGAAGTCAAGGGGTCTAAGTAACAAAATCGTTGTTTTGAGAAAACATAAGTCAAAGTTGAAAATGTTTGGTACAACCCACTAAGTAGTTAAGATGCATTACCCTAGATAGCATCACCTGTCAATAAAATCGCTTGAATCCCTTTACCGCCTAAAAGATTTATATTTTCACATCCCATTCTTGTACCTAACTTATTTTTTTTAATGTCACTTAGACCCCTTGACTTCTGGGGTCCACAAATATATTCTATCGTGTTTAGAAGAATACCTGTACATACGAAATTAAATTATTACAAAATATATCCCATTTGCCGTACATGTTAAAACAGCATCATACAGTCAATAATCCAAGGTGAAAAAATGCATATTTTCATTTCATTTCAATCAATAGATATCACTAATAAGAACACGTATGGTAAGCATCGTGCAAAAATGTAGGACTGAAGAAAAACATGACTCCACTCATCCCTGACGCCCACGTCATGTTTGAACAGTGAAGTCGGAGCGTTCCGCCCGGTGAAAGAAAAAAAATATTTACGACGGCAAACAAACCGTTTCGAGCGGGCTTATGGAAAAGCTTTGAACGGTGAAGATAATGACGCGAGCACAATGAAACGTGCTGCTCACCGGGAATTTCAGCCGCTTCTCTCATAGCGAGTGTGTGCGTGAGTGCAAGGGATCGGCCGCGGCGGCAACCGATGCCCGGCGGGAGATAGGCGGGCGACGGACGACATGAGCTACACCTGTTGAGGGGCGACAAGCCGTCGACCATCGGTCGAAGAACCACGGATTCCATGGAAAAAAGGATTCCAAGAGCCGACGACCGGTTGGATGATGCGGCGAAGAGCAGACACATTTGTTCCGAACGAGAGAGGCTCATAAAACACCGATGCATATAGAATATTCGATGTTTTTTTTATATATTTCCAGAGCACACGGCCAATGGGATAATAAAGCAAAGAGTATGTACTTAAACTCCAAACGAGAGATTCTCCTAAAATACCAATATATATATATATATCTAATATTCGAATTTTTGCGATATATTCCGAGAATAGCCAGCCAGTAAGATGATGCGGCGAAGAGCAGACACATTTGCTCCGAATGAGAGGGGCTCATAAAACACCGATACATATCGAATATTCGATGTTTTTCTATACATTCCGAGAGCAGCCGGCCTGTGGAATTAGACGGCAAAGAATAGGAAATTATACTAAAAACGAGAGAGGCTCATTAAATATAGATTTGTATACGTTATTCGATATTTTTTAAAGATATTCCGAAAGCAAGCAATCTGCGCAATTTTGAGACGAAGGGTAGGAACTTTTGCTACGAACTAGAGATGCTCCCAAAACCTACATCTATATCTACAGACTACCCTCCGAGCCGCCGCATGGGAGTGTGGCAGGGGGTGTTAGGACACCAGCCGTGTAAAGATGTAAGGTTTCGAGAGGTGAAATGGTGACGCGTATTATGGGAGTGTATTTAGTGGAGCTCAGTTTTTACTATGGTCGCTGGTTGTGCGCGGAAAGAAAGAGATTTTGTACTCATCTGTTTGGCAACGTATCTCTCTTATTTTATCGCTTCTGTCAGACCTAGAGATGTAGTGAGGTGTCATGATAATATTCTGTGTCGCTCTGAAACACACTAGTCCTGAATTTCTCAATCAAGCCTAGCGTGTAGCCTCTGAATCTCCAGGGCCTCCCACCGTAATTCCTCAAAGTTGTGAAACAATGTATGCTCGCTCGTAGCAGTTTTTAACGAGGCCTGTTGCTTTTCTTTGTATTTTACAAGTACTACAGTACCAGAGGTAGATTGGGACCCGAAAGTTTACGAAATTGGAAGGAGTTTCTTTGACATTCAATGAAACATCAACTTTAATCATTTTAATGTAATTTAGTTACCCCTTCCTTGGATTTCCTTTACAACACCGACGCGGTGATGTGGCTTGGGCGTTCCAATGACCCCCTAGAACTGGACTATTGGGAGCAATAATAGTTGCTCCCGGAAGGGCTACCCATGCTAGACTGGTCGATGAAAAGAAGTCAGACCAAAGGTATGTCACGGGATGGTGTCGCGTAAAAAATGCCGCGGGCTCTGTCTTGCCTTTGAGGCAGAAATTACTGTGATGGTTAATTAATATACTGACGAGGCCATTGCCACTACTAAATGCATCCGACGCATCACACATTCAATATTTCCGCTTCGATAAATATAAATTAAGTATCAAAACTTTTCTAAAAGTCGATATATCTACTGTTCGATATTCCTTACCAATACATATACAAAATACTCGGGACTCTCGAAGAGAATATGTAATCTTGAGATCAGGAAGATAAGAGTGAACATCTGCATTACTAATGCCTCGTCTACATCACAGGGGCACTTAATTAGGGTTCACTAAAAAGCAGCACTTAAACGCATACGAGCGTCTACACACAGATATTAAATCCATATTAGCCCCAGCTACTGTTCACGGGAAGAAATTTGCATCGCACGAGTGTCTGAGTATATTTTGATGACTTCAAAATGCGTATAACAGCGACAACTGATGAATAAAAGGAATAAAACGTAGAAAATTACTCAAATTCTCAGATAAATAAGGTGAACACAAGTGTGATTCGTATGAAAATCGAAACGCCTCGGCCTATCGATGACGAGGCCTCGACTGCCTCGAAGTCCGCTTAATTAGGGGCACCGAAGTCCACTGAAGGTAGTTTGAGGGAGAGAGTTTCCTCGGATACCATAATCGAATTGTATAAATGGATACGTTTTAATTTCAGCAGCTATAAGAGGCATGAATTAAATATTGCATTATTAAAGGAGCAATATTATACTTCCATACGACTTAAATTCTAAAATATAAAATAAAAATATCCGTAAAGTCTCTAACTTGCTCATTTTTTTCTAGCGGGACGTTTAAAACTCCTTCACAACGGAAGGTTAGTTGTGGTCCTGAAAAAAAAATTACATCTACATCTACGTAATACCCTGCGAGACAACACGAGGGTGTGTGGCAGAGGGTGAAGATTACCAAACATGCACTATTGCCATGCAAGTAGGATATTAAGAGAGACATGCTAGAGAACAGGGTCACATGCAGATAGGTGGTTAGTATCTACATAATAAGAAAGGGATTATTGGTTGTTATTACATGCATCATGCACTACAGACCACTCTAACTATATTTCACCTATCTATCCCTTTGCTATGCTGCCTATTGAAATCTATTATGGTACGCGGGAAAAATGACATTTTAAATCTTTCGGTACGACAATCTATCTCTCTAATCTTGTTAATCTGATCAAACCTAGCATAATACGCAGGGGTTCTTAATATATCTAACGTCATCTGTGAACAAATCGGTTTCGAATTTACTTAAAAGGTTTAACCTAAATTTTAACCTGCGTTCTGATAGTAATTCCCATCCTAGTTCTTCTATTAAATTCGTAACACTTATCAATTATCATAACGGCCTTTAACAAACCTTGCGGATCTCCTTTGCACGCGCTCTAATTCTTTTATATCATACCTTCCTCGTACGGATCCCATATACTAGCGGCATATTCTAAATGAGGCCTGACAAGTGAAAAACAGCTTCTTTCTCGTACTCTCTCATCGCATTTGCCTAGAACCCTTTTTACGAATCCTAATCTACGGTTTGCCTCACTAGTTATTTCCCTGATGTGTTTCCCCCATGACATGTCTTCAGTGATGGTGACGCCAAAGTATTTAATAGATTCTACGTTACATATTTTGTTTTCTTTGATGCACTAATTATTCCGGGGAAAGCCATTCTTTTTCCAAAAGTTCATTATCGCGCATTACTTCAAATTTAATTCTAGCTGCCAACTATCACACCAATCATTGATCGCATCTAAATCCTTAGCTAAAGACTGGATGTCCTCTTCATTTCTAATTTCCTTATACACTACTGCATCATCGACAAAGAGACGGAGCTTGCTATTTTTTACTACTGTATTCAAGTCATTTACGTAGAGAAGAAATAAAATTGGACCTATCACGCTACCCTGGGGAACACCCGATGTAACTTTTACTTCGTCTGAGCTGACACCATCTAATACCACCCTTTGAACGCGTTCATGTAAGAAGTCTCCTATCCAGTCTACTATATTACTGTCTATCCCGTATGATGCTAACTTCGCGAGTAACTTACAGTGGGGAACCTTGTAAAACGCTTTTCTAAAGCCAAGAAACGCTGCGTCTACCTGTACGTTACCTTCTCCGGAAACTAAAATATCATGAACAAAAAGACCTAATTGAGTTTCGCAAGACCGTTCCTTTTTGAACCCATGCTGGTTTGTTATAAATTAATCCTGGCTGTCGAGGTGTCCCATTATTTATGTTAATATTATATGCTCTATAAAATTACGGTGACAACATAGTTTATTTTAAAAAATATTTTAGAAAACTTACTAACTACAAACTTTTCTTTTTGACGATATCTAGGTGTTAAAACTTCCTCATTTTTAAACGTCTCCATGGACATGCACGTACGATTTCCCGTGGAAAAGAGCTGGTATTTTTCGTCATAAATCTGGGAAAATACTTCGGTTAGGGGCTGATATTTTGGTATTTTGGGAAGGGTTAGATATTTTTCTTTGAAATGATAAGAGATTCATTGATTCTAGGTGAAATTATACTTCGCTCAAACTACCTTAAGTGGACCCGTCACTGAAGTGATGAGAGGGCGTCAACACGGTGCACTAAAGTGAAAGGTACTATTAAATGTTTACTTAAGTGATAGTGCAGACGCGACATATCAGACACGCTGCGAGACGAGGACACAAGACTTTCTGCACTTAAAAAAGGGAAAAGTCCACCATCATTCTACGAAATGACACAATAATATGCGTCTGATTTCAAACCATGCAGGCTCGCCTGAAAATATGATGCAAATGGTACCTTTTATCCAGACATGATGATGTGGCGCAACTGAGGGATGATCCGAAGAAATGGTCTATCTAGCCAGGAAATCAGTCGGTCTGTGCGCCGGTGAAATGATATGTCTGAGAAAACGCACTTTCACTCCGAGCTCCCGATGAGATAAGGTCCGGAATAATAAGAATGGAATGCCTTCGTGAAAAATCATCCAATCTCTCACGACCATCGTCGTGTTAAAACAATCGCAGTTCATGTTTCGAGGAGAATATCAGTAATGCGGGAAATGTAATCGTAAAATAATCCGCATCCAAAAATTGTAATTCTCATTTACAATAATTCACTCAAAGTATTAACGAAACTGCGGATAAGAAAATAAAATATAAATAGAAGTCTCTTGAGTTAAATTTGGGATCGTTTTACTGCATGGTTGGTGAGGTACTGCTAATTGAAATTGACCGTTTTACACTACTTTATACGGCGAACAACGAAATGCAAGTGCAATATTTCTCATAGATAAAGAGATATTCAACGTATCTCCAAAAAAAGTACATAAAAACAGATAAGACATTTAAAGCGAACCTCAAAATTTCTGCGCGACTTACCGCATATTTCTTTCGAAGGAGTGAATCTAAAGTTAAGCGTCAAAATACGTAAATATACATACATACACACATAACAATCACGCCGTTCCCTTCCGGGGTAGGCACAGTCACAAAGTTTCACTCAGAAATACACATTTGTACACGTAAGTCTGCATCCATAATTTCCTCCATACTGACCTATCCTTGCAAACCTCTTTTGCCTCATTAACACCCATACACTGCTTCATACAAGAATCCTCCTCCTCCTCCTAAGAATTTCCTCAACCACAACTTTCTCGGCCTACCTCTACTTCTCGCACCATTCAGTTCACTTTTATATATCTGTTTTGTTATTTGACTCTCATCTATTCTCTCAACATGGCCAAACCAACGAAGCACACTCCTTTCGTAAATGTCCATTGCTGGAGCATCTAACCCTCATTCATTTATTACCCACTCATTCCTGACCCTATCCATCCTACTTATGCCGCAAACACTCCTCACATAACTCACACCCACGGCGTTTAGTCTTCTCTTACGTCTATCCTGACATACCCATGTTTCACTACCATACTACAAAGTGGGGAGAAGTACACTTTTATACCCGGCGATTTTCGCTTCCTTAAGACAGGCACTCATTCCATGATATGCTCCACATGCTACCTACCACTTTACTTCCAGCATTCGTACGTCTTTTTATCTCTATCCGTCCATCGTTTGCAAACATCTTACCTAAGTACACACAATCATCCACTTGTTCAATTACTTCACCGTTCGCCCTCATCAAACAGTTATTCTTCCCATTCTCCTTCAATTTAAACTACGGTTATACTGCATGAATAAATCGAAATACATATTGTGAGAGGCTTATCTACAAGGACTCTAGCCTTCAACGGGTCAATACCACCACTGCAACAAAGGACCACGCGAAAATATTCGCGCACGTATATCTAAACCAAAGAGAAAAAGTTTTTATTTTGTTAAGAGTGGACGGCTTACGCATAAAATGATGCACATAAAAGTCAATTCACCTTGGCACCACCTCAACATTTATAAAATAGAGGGAGGTAAAGGGAGGGGAGGGAGGGTGGTGACGGGCGGGGGTGGGGAGGATTCAGGGGATGGGGAGGATTCAGGGGGTGGGGAGTAAATCGTTAGCAGAGGGGTGGGGAAGGAAAAGAAGAAGGACAGTACGCACACCCGCCTTGCCGACAATGAGTCAGCTCCATCGCGATAGCGCGGCAAGGCTCTTTCCTGACTGAGAGGGGGTGCAATGTCGGCGTTTGAACTCGGTCGGGGGATGGAGAGGGGAACGGAGGGGCGGATGCCTTCACAAGGGAAGGAAGAGTGACGCATTCGGAGAAACGGCGGCCAGATGTCAGCGGAGGAGGAGAGGCATGAGGAGGGGGGAGTCGTGATTAAAAGGAGGTTGTACGCTCTTTCAAACGAGAATTCCCCGCTTCTTCACATTCGGGGAACTTTGTGTACGGCTACCGCAAAAGTTCATGACGCAGACCTGCGCGGCAATGCGAGGAGGTAGCAGTGGATGGGGTGAAGGGGAAGGACGGAGGGGAGGGAGAGGGGAGCAACGAGAGGGAGGCAATTAGAGAGAGAGGGAGAGGAACCAAACTACCCCACGAAACATGCCACGCAAAGCCATTGGGCAAATGATTAAAATCATATGGGCCATATCTTGAGGTCTCATTGTGAAACAAGTTGAAACGGGACGGCAGTTAGCTGTGAGTCATCCCAATCCTCGAAGCGCTTGTGTCGGTAGCGATTGGATAGGATTGAGACTTTGTAACCCTACTCCACCACTTCACAGTAATCGGGAAATTTAGTAGACTCACGAGAAATCTCGACTTTTATGAGTCGGAAAATGAATGCTTGAGCAACATTCCATTGGAGTGCGTATGTTAAAGCGAGGGAACTCACAATATTGGCAGTATAAGAAATGATAACAAAATTATAAAGTATTTTTCCTTCATTGATGCATCATTAGAGTTTCGGAGGCTGCATTCGGTGAGAAACCTCAATGTTGTTTTCAAACATTTATATGATAATTCACGTATTAATACGCTATGTATAGGAAAACGTGTTCTAATTTTTTATTTACTATCGTAATATAGCAAATTATGTAAAACCACCTGAAACCACCTATGCTGCCGCAATCACCGCGAGAGCATCATATCATTTGGGGCCAAATTCAAAAAAGGGTTGTTTCAACCACGAAGTTGACGGTATTTCATTGAGGTGGAGGGAGAGATTTTTGTTCGTTTAAGATTTGCGTTAAACTTAGCTCACGCGTTCTCATTAGTGATATCCATAGAACTTAGAAAATAATAATTTGGACATGGTTAAGAAGTAAAATATTTAGTTAATTCCACACATTTCTCAACCAAAAAGTCGACCATGGTTTCGACGCATAAGCAGCATTTTCAAGGTTCGAAGAAACGTCCATATACACCTTGTAAATGGTACATATGCGCCAAAACCATGGTCAATTTTTTTATTTTGTGCATAAATCAGTGAAATTAACTACGTATATACTTGTAAACCACGTTTGAAGCAAGTAATTTCAACCAATTGACGCCTGAGACCTTCTTAAAAGAAATAAAGATTTGGTTTTTCATTTTTCGACGATAGTTCAGCACGTCGCCCTTTGGGATGTTACATTTCTATTTAAGTAATTCGGTACATGAGAATAGGTTAAATTCTAAATGCGTATTAGAGAGCTTCTTACAATTTTAAGTGTTATTAACAAATCCAAAATATCACGCCGAGTGCAGTTTTCGAAAGCAAAATACTTGAACTAGGATCTGATGCTTTTTCCGGCGTGCGAGTTTCTCAAAGTTTTCTCGGACTTCCGTCCGGGAGAGTGGGTCCATGTTGGCTCAAGAAAACTTTGGGCCAACATTGACTCACTCACCCGGACAGAAGCCCGAGAACACTTTGAGTAAATACTTCAATGCAATTAAATTATAATTCTTCTATAATTCCTTGCCATTACTACCTGTAAGAAAGTTACAACGAATAAATAGATGTGCTGAAGTAAAATTTGGTCCAACACCTTTTTCTCAACTTCTTTTTAAATATGAAAAAAATGTTAATGCCCCACGATTATCGATTCAGCCACCAAGACGGAAGCTATCGTTCTCGCAGTAAAATTTGGTCCAACACCTTTTTCTCAACTTCTTTTTAAATATGAAAAAAATGTGCACTTAATGCCCCACGATTATCGATTCAGCCTCCAAGACGGAAGCTATCGTTCTCGCACGCCGGTCGATTTCGGCGCTTTCCCTCTTTCATCCCACAATGGTGAGTATTTCACAGCGTTCATCAACCTTTAGGGAGTCACCCGAAGCTTGAGACGACGAGGCTTGCGAAATCCACGATCCGCTCGTCTCCAAAGCAATCGCCCGAAAACATTTACAAATCAAATTCCGTTCCGTGTCATACAACGGTGACGGGGCCGTCGCTCAAAAACGACTCAAGGGATCGTTAATTATATTCCAGGCTTCTCCAAGGGCGGGGATATCTATCTTCAGGGAGGCTATTTGAGGATTCTCGCACGTGATTGGCGCGGAGAGGAAGAGACGTGACGCAATCCATACGCATTCTGTATTGTCCCGCGCGAAGTCGCGTGGGAGAATGCCAATCGATAGCCGTGACGTCACCGCGCGCGCCAGAGGGTCCGTCCGCCTACGTCCCCACACACTCGTGCATGTCCCAGCGTGTTCTCCCTCGCTCCACGGCGTGTGTAGCGTGATTTATTTTTTTTGTATCCCCATTCGCCACCAGGGTGGGCGTGAAAGAAAAATAACCGGCCAGAACTGCGAACGGTGGGAAGTTTACGGCGTTCGAAGCGAAGTTTTTCTCTTGTAGTCTAAACAGACACCATATTCGAATTTTAAAATGTAAGCAGTTGTTGGGAGTTATTTCCAAATACTCTCACGGAGGAAGAAAGCCTCGGTAGTTGAACTATTTAAAATAGTTGGTGTCATATCGAGCTATCCCCGTTAGATTCTACATCTCCAACACACTACGGTAGATCAGATCATGAGAATAAAATGAGAGAAGTAGATTGTAAAACAGAAATGTTTAAAATGTCGTTTTTCCGCGATCAATAAGTGGCCATAATTACTGCGTTAAGACTTTGAATTAGGTTAGTTGACAGGTAGTGAAGCTCATTAATTAATATGCACCCTAATGCATGTTTCTAAATCTTCCGATGTGGTGGCTATGGTACTGGCTAACCATACAGACGGCCAGGGATCAAATCCCTGCAGAGGGGGATGTTTTATAGAGAACACCCGATCCCTACTCGAGCGTCTTGTGGAGGGAATTTCAAGTACAGTACTCGATCTGTCGGATGAGACGTTAAACCGTGGTCACATTGGCGACTTTCGATTGAAGAGCAGGCTAATGCCGACGCCGGGTTTCTATCCACCCTTCCTCTCTTACCTGTGCCCTATGGCGCAAATGACCTTAGCTGTCGGTCGCCTCCCAAAATATCCAATCTAAATATATATTGGTCAACAGAGCAAAATATATCAACAGTACAATGATTTAAATTTCTTTTGGGAGCCGAATTAAAATACTCAAACTATAAAGGCAGGTACATCGTTATAAACTTAATTAGGGTACTACTAAGCTGGCCTATGCTAAAGACGCCCTCAATCTGATTGAGGTATATGCGTCCGCTGAGGTCGACCCCTTCCAACTTTCCTATCCATACTCCGTCTCCATCCATACTCGTCTTGTATACTCGTTTCGTCTATTTCCTTTCGTTCCTCTCTATATGTCCACACTATATCAACGTGCCTTTCCCAATCCGCGACAATTCATTTCCTTTCACTTCACAACGTTCCCTAAAATGAACTTAATAAACTTTGGTCGAAATTTTCAGTCCTAGTTAAACTGTAGGTACGCTAAATAAAACTTGACATCATACATAATAACGATATATTTATTGATAAAATTAAGTACTTCCGCGCCCGCACGTGGTTTATTGCGGAAGAGCCACACTCAACGGGCCAAAGAGCCGCATGTACCACGCTAGCCGCAGTTTGACGACCACTGACTAGATTCTAGATAATATATATAAATCATTTGATAATAAAAAATATGACATACCATTCCGTCACTACCACCAGCTCAAACACAGTACTGATTGGATCCAGGACTCACCTGTAAGAGAAGATAAACAAAATTATGCCATGTTCCAAATATGGTGGGGATGAGGTTGGTGTGGGGGCTTGAGTACTGGCTCACCGTACGGACGGCCAGAGTTCAAATCCCTGCGAAGGAGGATATCTTTCAGAGGAAACCCGATCCCTAGTTGAGTGTCTTGTGGAGGGAATTTCAAGTGCAGTACTACGTCTGCTGGATGAGTCGTTAAACCGTGGTCCCCTTGGCGCCTTTCGTTAAGAGCAGGCTAATGCCGCTGCCGGGTTTCTATCCACCCTTCCTCCCTTACCTATCCCGCATGGAGCAAAAGACCTTAGCCGTCGGTCACCTCCCCAAATATCCAATCCAAACATTACATACGCCATTTGTGGAATTTCTAACAGAAAATACATTCTCAAGGTGGGGAAACGTATCTAGAAGGATTGAAGGGAAATTCGAAATGCAAGCGCTTATGCGAAACCCAATGCAATTATTTTTCATAGGTCTTTCGCAGCATTTCAGTTGACACAGGGATTTTCATTTTTTAGTCATGTTACGAAGTTATTCCATATCAGTTAAGGTACAGTCGGTGAGCATAAGTGAAAGGCCGTCATGATAGTCTCGTTAGTGTTACGGACCTCTTAAAAGAACTTGGATGGGAATCGCTTTCAGACCGTCGATTTAAAATTAGACCCGATCTTTTATGCAAATTCAGAACCAATTTATTTTTCGACGAAGTTATGAATATCTTTCAAACTCCAACATACTACGGTAGATCAGATCATGAGAATAAAATAAGAGAAGTAGATTGCAGAACAGAAAGGACTAAATGGTCCTTTCTGGAAAGGACTAAATGGTCGTTACATCAATTCAAGTGTCTGTAGCATTGTTAGCTTATCTATAGTGTAGTGCATGTTGGTGATCAATCATACCTGGCAAGGTCCTGTGAGGTTGCATGTAGGTTAAAACGTTGTAGTAGATGAAACAGTCTCGAAAACGTAAAATAGGGCCGATAATTTGTTTTCAGAAGAAGTTATCCAGATCTTACGAGCTCCAACATACTACGGTAGATCAGATCATGAGAATAAAATAAGGGCAATAGATTGTAGAACAGAAAGGATTAAAATGTCGTATTTCCCGCGATCGATAAGAGACCATAATGGGTGCGTTGAGCCTTTAAAGTAGGTTAGTTGACCGGTAGTGTAGCTGATTAATTCATATGCCCCCAACTAAATGTTTTTTAATCTGCCGAGCAGTGCTAACACCATGTTTTGCATGCTCCCTGCATGACTCCTCTGTCACGTTTACATAGTTAAATTAGTTTAGTACGTTTCTGCAGTATTTGTAGCACACAGATAGTGTGGTGCTTGTTGGTGAAAGTAAATTTCTTCACTCTTGTGCATTTTGGTGATAAGTCACCCCCTGCCAAACACGCTTGTGGTGGCTTGCAGGGTAGTAAGTAGATGTAGATGAGCATTCGCAAAACGATGTGACAGCTTAACGGACGAGTAGACAGCGCAATGGGTACTTCACCACATTGCCATTCGAGCTTAACGGTTTAAAACTATCTATCTATCTATCTATCATCGTTAAAGTTTATTCCGGCGATACTTGCTCCATAACCCTTCGTTGAGTCACAAGTTATAACTATGTGTTTGGTTAGCGAGGAATTGAATACCCTTGGAGGGGATTTACAACCTCAAGCTTGCGTCGTGAATGACGGGAAAAGCGAAGTGCATTTATTTTTCATAACACGCACCCCCACTTTGTTCCACTTCGTGACTGAAACATTAGAATTCTGAGACGTTTTACTAGGCAGTCACAATAACCCACGGCTAACAGCCTTTGACTCCCGAGGAAAAGGGGAAATGCTTTATTTACCTCCTGTTCGCAAATGGGTGCTCTTATTGTCAACTGCGGTGCTGTTCTGACACTTGGTTTAGAGACTCGATTTCAAAATCCAGTCACTTATTTATACACATAGTGTGTTGACAAGTTATCACAGCGGAAAAGCTGATAAAAATGCATTAATTCAGAAAAAATCGCCGAGAAAAAAATCCATATTTGAAAGTGAAAACTCAATAATCACACGTTCTCACCCTTCCGCACCTGTTGCTTTTATTATCATATTAAATCCATCATGAGCACACGCTCCAACAAATGTTGACATTTCCCTCAGTTCAACTCCTCATATGCATACAATTGTCATTTCGCGTTGTTGGAGGATCGTGGATCACGAATGCCGACCATTTCAAGCTATCCGAGGTTCTCATTTTTTTTCCACGAATCTCCATCTCGTATTTATGAAGACAAAAGACGAAGGCGTCACTCAAAGTTTTATGGTCTACTAACACTCACACGTGTGTTGGTGTGATTTTAATCGCTGAAAGAGGAAAAGGCAGCATATCTGGGCACACCGATCGAGCGAAAGAACGGACCGCGCTGCCGTGGCGAAGCGTAGTTCACCGTGAATTATTAATTTTTCACGCGGTGCACACATTCCGGACGGCGACTGAACACTTGGCGTCGGCTCTCCGCACGTATTCCCGTCGGGCAAGCGCGTGTGCGATATCCGATCTAGACTTCTGGGCGACAAAGGTGAGCGTAAATAAAAGTCTTTTCAAAACGACGCGCCGTAAAGAGTAGAAGCGAAATAGATTCACGTCAGCCGTGATAGATCGACGGGTGCCTACGCGACGAGATAGCCTAGTGCGTCACCGCCCAGCTATGCGCGGCGTGCGGCAGGGGGACATTACGGCCGTGTTCCAATCCAAGTACGGCCCCAAGTAGGGCTGGGAGGTATTTGAATCCCAATATCAATATCCAACATCTAAAAAGATTGAAAATGGACCAGTATCAATAACCTGTATTGGACTATGGAATATTGGAAAATACTGGATTATTGGAAATATTGTAATATTGGAAATAATGAAAAAATAAAATATTGGTATATTGGAAAATACTAAACATATCACTATTAACAGTTAAAAAAACCACGTGGCACTGAGTGCCACGCGCGCCGTCTGTTTTCACATATTAGGGAGCTCTTCGACCACCCTCCTCGCCGGGTTCCAATATTCAATACTTGAAGTTTTAACATTGGTAATCCAACATCCAATATTTCCAATGGGAATATTGGTTCTTCAATATGCAACATACCAATTACAAATATTGGTTCTTTCGACCACCAATACCCAATACTGGATACTGTTATTGATCATTCCAAAATTGCGATTTCGGAACCCCAATATTTAAAATAATAATGATATTCATCTACATCTACGTGATACCCTGCGAGCCACCACGAGGGTGTGCGACAGGGGGTGAAGATCACCAAACATGCACTGTTGACATGCAACTAGGATATTTAATGGAGACATGCTAGATAATATGGTCACATGCAGCTAGATGGTTAGTATATACATAATATGAAATGGATTATTGGTTGTTATTACATGCATCATGCACTACAGACTACTCTAACTATATTTCACCTACCTATCCCTTTGCTACGCTGCCTATTGCTCTCGCTTATGGTACGCGGGAAAAATGACATTTTAAATCTATCGGTACGACAATCGGAACCAATACATTGGAAAACCACCCAGCCCTAGCCCCTAGTACGTCCCATGAATTATGTGCCAGTTATGTTTTGGGTGTACAAACGAATCACAACGAAAGACAAGCGCTCGTGCTTGGTTGATTAAACGTTCGCTGAATTGAACTGAGACTTGTAGGTACAACCAGAGGCGAAATAAGTCCTGTAGGGCCAGGGGAATCGCCAGGTGCGCTGCTTTAGAGCGGGGGCCGAAGCGAGAACTAAACCGGAATAATGGCTTCGCTGCAAAAAAATATATTTACTTGAGTTTGCTATTCCTAGATTAGGATCAGAAGCATGGACCATTGGAAAATCTGAGCAGAAAAGACTAGAAGCCTTTGAAACCTGGTGCTGGAGGAGGATGCTGAAGATAAAATGGTCGGACAAAATATGATATAATGAAGTGTACAGAAGAGCAGAAGAGGAGAGGACCATATGGAACACCATAGAAAAAAGAAGAAAAAGATGGATTGGACACACCCTGAGACAAAATGGGTTTGTGAAGAACGACATTGAAGGTAACATAGAGGGAAAAGTACCCAGAGGAAGACCCAGGAATAAGTGGGTAAGTACATAGGAAGATATGCCAGAGGGCAAGGGAGCTAGCATTAGACAGGGCAGGGTGAAGGGCTGCAGTCGACCAATCTTAGGGCTGAACAACCAGTGAATAAATTCTTAGATTATGATCAATCGGTTAGCGTAGGTTAAAAATCTCCAAGACATTTCAACGCCCCTCCCAAAAGACACTCCATTTCATTCCACAGCTCAGCATACGTCCTTCCCCACCATTGGTAGATTATAATAAAATAGTTGATAGTATCATTAATAACGAGTTAAGCAATGTGAATATTTGTACACAATAAACACAAAAGTTTTGGACTAAAAAGAAAGAAAACAAAATATGAAATAAAATACTACTCCGGTAATGGTATTAGTCAGAGACAGTAATAGAAATAGAACCTTGAAGATAATAAATACACGTCCTTTTGGAGTCTCCTGTCCATATAATGGCAATGAAACCTGATGCTGGCCAGAGACTCGGAGAGTATGTTATAAAAGTCTTCTTCTTCTTCCTTCTAGGGTTAGACTTTCAGCCTGTTCCGGCTTCACATCACCATCTCAACTTTTGCCTCCCAACCCTCCTTTTCCCAATTGTCTTATATTCCAAAGCCTGCTTTGGAAACCTCTCTTTAGGCATTCGCTGTACATGCTCTTTCCACTTATTTTTGTACTCCACCAACCTATCTGATATTGCCCGAACACCTAGTTCCTCTCTCATAGATGTACTCCTTAATTTATCTCTCTTCTTGTACACCCCTTCACTGCTCGAAGAAATTTCATTTCAGATGACTCTATTTGTTTAAGCTCTTTTTGTTTTGTTGTCCAACATTCTGACCAACACAACATTGTAGGGACTGCCATCACCTTATACAATTTAATTTGGGTTTATTTTCTTGTTCTTGCTCTTTTTGTTTTGTTGTCCAACATTCTGACCCATACAACATTGTCGGGACTGCCATCACCTTATAGAACTTAATTTGGGTTTATTTTCTTGTTCTTACTCTTTTTGTTTTGTTGTCCAACATTCTGACCCATACAACATTGTAGGGACTGCCATCACCTTATACAATTTAATTTGGGTTTATTTTCTTGTTCTTGCTCTTTTTATTTGGTTGTCCAACATTCTGACCCATACAACATTGTAGGGACTGCCATCGCCTTATAGAACTTAATTTGGGTTTATTTTCTTGTTCTTGCTCTTTTTGTTTTGTTGTCCAACATTCTGACCCATACAACATTGTAGGGACTGCCATCACCTTATAGAACTTAATTTGGGTTTATTTTCTTGTTCTTGCTCTTTTTGTTTGGTTGTCCAACATTCTGACCCATACAACATTGTAGGGACTGCCATCACCTTATAGAACTTAATTTGGGTTTATTTTCTTGTTCTTGCTCTTTTTGTTTTGTTGTCCAACATTCTGACCCATACAACATTGTAGGGACTGCCATCACCTTATAGAACTTAATTTAGGTTTATTTTCTTGTTCTTGCTCTTTTTGTTTTGTTGTCCAACATTCTGACCCATACAACATTGTAGGGACTGCCATCACCTTATAGAACTTAATTTGGGTTTATTTTCTTGCTTTACCTTTTAAAGTCCTTCTTATTGTCCCACTTATCCTCTGAAAATTGTTTATTATTGTATATTATAAATATAGAATTAACAGTAAGAAATAATAAAAATCCTATGATAATTTAAATTAATAGGTGAAACAGTTAATATTAACGGGAAAAGTAATGCAACTATTTAATGAAAGTAAATTGGTTGTTGTACAGCGTTAGGTATCATAAAATATAAACATATTGGTATCACATTCACAATTTGGATAAAAAGAGTCGTTTCAGGCGTGATCTGGTGGAATACCATAATGAAATTAAATTAAATTGGCAAGTTTCCTCACTATAAACTTTAATGCGACCGGTTTAGATGTGCTACATTATCATTAGGTCTGATTACCTGACCTGATGGTCGGACCTGATGATGATGTAATACATCGAAACCAGTCGCATTAAAGTTAAAGTGAGAAAAATTGCCAATTTTCTGATATTTATCTCACAATTGTGGCGGTTTGGAAAACAGCGCAATAGGTTCGATATGTAAAAACCGTAACTGATCGACGTAAAATATATCCTCCAGTACGATTTCAAAGTAACGGTAGCGACGTGACTAAAGACATTTCGCTCGCACCAAACAGGTCCTTCTTTGGGCAGGACACTCGGAACCGCCCTTGGTGACCTCCTCCTCCTCCGAAGGCAGAGGATGTCGGCGTATTTCAACCGCTCGGTCGGGTAACTACTTGGGCGTGAGTCCTCCTCGATACATATACATACTACAAACAGATGCCTCTATCCCTCCGAGTTCACGCCCATCATCCGCTTGTGGAGTCCTTTCTCTTTCCCATACGTAAGTGGGAGTGAAGGAGCCAGAGATCGTGACGTGCGAATCTTCTTCCTATGGGAGAGGGGAACGCAGGAATTGAGGCTAGAAACAAAGGAGAGAAAATGGTTTTCACCAGCCAATAACTACCGACGTTAATCTAACTGCATCAAATGGTTATTGTTTTTATAAGGGTAGTAAACTAGCTAAGATAAGTTGAAATGGTCAAGAGTAAAAGTCCTCTAGATTTTTACAGGAGCAGTCCCCGATCTACAAACACAGTCTCTGAATTTTTCAAGAACCACTGAATTAGCCGCGCAGTTACTTCAACGGAGTCACCCGCTAGCGATCACGCAGTTGTGTGAAATTCACGGTGGAAAAATCATTCGCCTGGATTGGGAATCGAATCCAGATCCCTCGATTTCGCGCCGAGTGCTCTAACCAATTCAGGTAGAGGACCCCTGGATAGCTTAATTGGTTAGAGCACACGGCGCTAAATCGAGGGATCTCGGTTCGATTCCCGTTCAAGGCGAATGATTTTTCCACTGTGAATTTCACACAATTTCTGAATTCAAGTTTGTTTTTCGCATTGGTTAAAGACCTCACCTCAAATACGTCACGAGCCTTTGGTACTCAGCACAGAAAGATCTACCCCCAAAAAATGAATTAAATAGAAAGGAAAGCGGCGCGCTTCGTTAAAGAGTGCTATGAGTGAACACGTAGTGTTTCTCAGCTTTTACAGGTATTAGGTTGAAATCCGCTAGAGACTCGGGAGGCCACACGCCAGGTCTATTTCGCTTGAGAAATTAAGAGCAGGTGTGTTTCAGAGGTACACAGAAAATATCGTTTAGACGCCACACTACATCTCTAGGTCCGACAGAAGCGACAACATAAGAGAGGTAGGTACATTGCCGTACAGATAGGCACAAAAATTCGTCCCTTCCAAGTAAAATAAATAACCACAGTAAAAAACGAGCTCCACACAAAACACTCCCGTAGGATTCTTCACCATTTTACCTTCAAAAATCTAATTCTTTACTCTTTTACACGGCTGGTATCCTAACAACCCCTGTCACACGCCCATGTGGCAACTCGCAGGATGTAGATGGAGACGTAGAATTAATTTCTTCTTCGTTATCCTTCCTGTCTTCGTCCCGCCCATAAAATAATAGATAGATTTAATATGTCATTTTTTCCACGCACATTAAGGGACCATAATAGTTGTGTTAGATCAGTTCTAGGATACTGACTAGGTTAAATAGTTTTTTTCCAGTTGTGCTAAGTATCTTAAAATGAATTGTAGATACTAACTTCGCATGCTATCTCCGGAATGATATACTCTTGCATGCCTTAGTATTTTGTAGTGCTATTTATCTGTCGCATTAATAATGCTAACCAGTAGATGTATCTCGAGTATTGTACTGCATGGTTGCATGTTCTTCTACGAATCACTCTCCTAGTTTCTGGTCTGACTGCGCAGTGTTGTCCTGATTGCTTTTGGCCTACGCCTGGCACCCGGGGAACGTGCGCTGTTCTGATTTGAACTGGGATGAGTGCTGCATGCCTGGTGTGGAATCACCCCGTGCCACACACCCTAGTGGTGGCTTGCACGGTATTTCGTAGATGTAGATGTATAATAACGTCAAAGTGAACATTCTCGTGGGCCCTGGTACGCATTTTACACTGTGCCACAAGTGGCGCTGCTGTCCGGGGCCGGGCAATGGAGGTGAGGGTGAAGATTTCTCCTAGGCTGCGGTGGAAACCAGAACTTTAACTCAGCCTAGGGCCGAGGTACACAGGTCCCTTAATCTAGGGCAATGAGGCGAAGAACACGAGACATGGCCAAGGGTTGAACACTTCGACCAAGTAAAGAGGAGAGTAATGAGAAGATTCAGCAATGAGAGCGAGAACTCGTTCGAAACAGGATGGAGAGCTGCAGGCAAAACATTTTAGGATTAAACGACCAATGCATTTCATAGAAGTAACAGACGCTTTTTCAAATTCCATGTTCGAAGAGGAATATTATAATTGAAACCTCTTATTTTTATTATCCTACTGGTAAAAGTTGAAGGGTTTTGGCTGAAATTCAGAGAATATCCTCCCAGTTTTCAAAATCCACAGTTTTTGATATACTGGTTTCCACAAGTTTAACCGTTACACTTTGTAAAATTGCACGATTGAAGAGGAGTATAATAACAGAAATCTATTTTTCTTACTGTTTAACCGGTAAAATGTAGTTTTTTAAGCCATAGAATCTCCTCCCAGTTTTCAAAATCCACAGTTTTTGATATGCTGGTTTCGACAAGTTTTAGGGTTATACTTCTTCAAATTCCATGTTCAAAGAGGAATATAATAATTGAAATCTATTTCTTAAACTGATCTACCGGTGAAATGTAGCTATTTGTTGAGACACAGAGAGTCTCCTCCCGATTTTCTAAATCCACACTTTTTGGTACACTGGTTTCGACAAGTTTAAGGGTTATACTTCTTCAAATTCCATGTTCAAAGAGGAATATAATAATTGAAATCTATTTTTTAAACTGTTCTACCGGTAAAATGTAGTTTTTTTAAAGCCAGAGAATCTCCTCCCGGTTTTCAAAATCCCCAGTTTTTGATATACTGGCATCGAAAAATTTTAGTGTTATACGTCGTCAAATTCCATTTTCGAAAACTGATAACTTTCTTAAGTGTTCTACAGGTGAAATGTAGGCTTTTGTTGAAAGTAGGAGAAGCTCTCCCGGTTTTCAAAATCCACAGATTTAAATACATTGGTTTCGACAAGTTTAAGCGTTGTCCTTCTTCAAATTCCATGTTTGAAGAGGAATATAATAATTGAAACCTTTTTTAAGTGTTCTACCCGTAAAAAGTAGATTTTATTGAAATCCAGATAATCTCCTCCCGGTTTTAAAAATTCACAGTGCTTGATATACTGGTTTCTACAAGTTTATGCGATTTTTCGCAGGAGGCTTCCACAAATTCTCCATACCACTAAATTTAAAGCCCGGGAAACAGAAGAAACGATGTGTTTCGGGCGGGGAAATGTTTCAGAGAGAGAATAGGAGAGCGTGGGGCTTCGAAAACTGGTCCTCGAAGTGGTGTGTCCTTTCTCGTCCTCTGTAATTTTCCCCTCCACTCTCCCCTCGAATTCCTTCCTCTCCATCCGCCCTACCCCGTCTTAACCGTCTGGATTTCGGCGAAATGATCTCAGATGGGGAGGGAAAAGTGGGAGACGGAGAAAGATAAGAGAGGGGAGCGCGGGGGAATTTTGGAAAAATTCGACGGGGGCTGGGTCGTCAACTTAAGGTAGTACCACCCTAAAAACGACTTCAAAATATCAAATCTACATCTACATAGCCGCCGCCGGGGCGTGTGGCAGATTGTGTAAGGACACCAGCCGTGTAAAGATGTAAAGGATAAAGATTTGGGAGGTGAAATGGGGACGTGTATTATGGGAGAGTATTCAGTGGAGCTGTAGCTACCTGTTCGGCAATTTATATCTCTTATTTTATCGCTTCTATCAGACCAAGTAGATCATATATTTGATTTACCATTTACTCGCATAAAATGTATGACATAAGGTGCATAAATTAATAAAACACAAAGAAAAGCTACACGCCTTGTTAAAAACTGCTACGAGCGAGCATAAGTATAGGGTTTCACAGCTTTAGAGGGATCAAAGTGGGAGCCCCTAGAGACTCGGAGCCTACACGCTAAGCTTAGGTTGCTAGAGAAATTCAGAACGACATAGCGACACATTATCATGACGCCTCACAACATCTCTAGGTCTGACAGGAGCGATAAAATAAGAGAGATAGATTGCCGAGCAGATAGGAACAAGAACTCGTTCTTTCCGCGCACAATGAGCGACCACAATAAAAACTAACCTCCACTAAACACACTTTTATAATACACGTCACCGTTTCACCTCCTAAAACCTTATTCCTAACATCTTTATACGGCTGGTGACCAAACACCCACTGCCACACGCCGATGCTGCGGCTCGCATGGCAGTATATGTAGATGTAGATATTCCTGCTTTACATCCGATAATGAGTTCACTCTTCCGCGCTATCCGACGGCATGCAGGGAAATAACTGGGATAAGCAATGTGATTGGATATTTCGGTTGTGAGGTCACGGTTCGATGACGTCATGCCCTTTCCGTCAACCTCAATGGATACTGAACTCGCCAACCTCATCCCCTCACACAACTGGATTTCAGCAAGAGTATTTCGGAGGGGCGGACAAAGTGGACGAGCAAGGAGTTTTAAGAAAAGTGGCGGCAACTTTAGGACTCCCCCGCTGCCTCTGAGAATGCCCGCTTGTGTGGCTTCGTGTTTATGTGTCAGCGTGCGTGTCTGTACTCCTATACGAGACCAAGGAGGAAAACAAAAGGCATTTCCATGCAAAAAAAATGTTTAGCGGAAAACGGAGAGACATTCGTTTGACTAAGCCGCCTATCCCCAACAGTCATATGAATCCTTACTCAAGATAATATGTTCGTGATCTACGTTCATACATATGCATGCACGTTAAAAACACAACCAGTGTAACTCTATCTGGGTCGGTACTCATCAGCCTACTGCTGTAAAAATAGCTATAGTAGAGAGAAAGCATTCCTTTTAGGGCGGGGTGTAACACGGGGTGTAAGTATAAAATAGGCCACGCGTATCTACGTATGATTTAGTTCCTAGGCACAGTGGTTCAAATGTGCGTCAATAGATGGAAGCATCTGTACGTGGACGATTTTCTTCAAAATACGTATGTCTGTTTGTGTACTCCTTTATTAAAATAGGGAAAAAAATAACGCATGCTTCCATATACGGAAACTGTAAAAATAGGTATATTAGAGAAAAAGCATTCCTTTTAGGGCGGGGCGTAACTATACAACAGGCTACGCGTACGTACGAATGATTTAGTTCCTACGCACAGTGGTTCGAATGTGCGTCAATAGATGACAAGCATCTGTACATGGACGATACATGAAAGCATGCGTTATTTTTTACCTATCACTCTCCTGGTTTCTGGTCTGACTGCGTACCGTTGTCCTGACTGTTTTTGGTCTGCGCCCGGCATTTGGAGGAACGCGCACGGTTCTGATTTGAACTGGGATGAGTGATGCATGCCTGGTGTGGAATCGCCCCGTGCCACACACCCTAGTGCCATGCACGATATTGCGCAGATGTAGATACGAGGAATCGTTGGATTCGATAAGTAGGTAGCTCGTGCTGTGATCTGATTAGAGTCCGAAGAGGAAAACAAAAGATATTCCCACGCAAAAAAATTAGGTTAGAGAAACAAGAGAATAAGTTTTATGGGCGGGATGTGGAAGTATGGCGAACGCTGAGATGAGGACAGAAATATAATGCGAGGACTAGGCCCTGAAAATGTAAATAATGCGTAAATAAAACCTACCTAAACCGGCAAATTAACTTCGTAATAAAAATCATACAGTCAATCAATTATTAACGGGCTTAAACTTACGTAGCAATTGATTCTCTAATTTTTTGGCGAAATCTTGCAATGAGACACGAGCTAGCTGATTTATAACCATTAATACTTTCATTTTATTTTAAACATATCACCATTTACAGACTCGTCACCGTTCTTAAAAGGCGTCCTCCTCATCAGAGGTAAATACAAAAATCTAGAGAATTTTTTTGAAGAGGCTTATGGGCCGTTTACAAGTCTTTAAAACTGAATATTCCTCTAAATCTAGCGATGATTTATGCTGAAGTGCCGTGTGAGATGAAAATTCTTGAGTCAGGAACAGCTCCGATGATATAGAGCCAAGGAAAAGCAAGCAGTAAAGGAACACGTAATACTCTCTGGCTGCTCACACCAAATTAATTCTCTTGAAGTCTTCGCCAGATTAAAAGGTAAGATGCCATCGTTAGTCAGCTTAAGAGCTTTAGAATGAGTATACAGTCCGACAAACGCTGTCCCGGAGCGTAACGAGAATCATTCATCCGTCATTACATAACCCTTTAAAATTAACTTCTTCCCACAACATTTTGGGCCTAGAAAACTTCAAGTGATTTCAGCCACTGTCCAGTTCTTAGGATGACATTGGGGGCTAAAGTTTTTTTGCAATCCATAGTGAAAGAGGGTAAATATTCGTGGGACAGGTCCAACGATGAACATTTTTTCCCACCCGTATGTGCACATCTATGTTTTTAAACTAAACTAGGAAGAAGTATAAGCACAAAATGCAATTTTTTTGTAAACAAAAGGTTTCGGCAGCGGCCATCTTGCAGTTTATGGATACGGACACAAGATGGCGCAAAGGTAGAGAGAATTTCACAGCTTAACGTTTTCGTATTATACCTCGAATGCGCGATATTTTTTTTTATTTTCCCGAGGTTGTTATCGTGCGGGCGATGTGAAATTTAACTTAGAAAAAAAAACCTTTAGCCCCCTGTTACCGCACCCCCATGGGCGACACCGCCAGTTGATATATTATAATATATCTTCGGGTGCATAATATAAGAAGTGAAATAATGAGGTATCCCTCTGGTGGATTGTATTGAAACTCGGCAATATGTCGAGAAGCGCAGTTGATATACGATAGAGAAACGAGCTTTACAAACGGTTCGGAACGCTATAATGGTAAAAGAACGGCATCGAAAGAAGTATGCCAAGGAAATACAAAGATTAAGGTTTAAAAACTAAACATAAATGACATCTGTTGAACGTCTGGAAAGCGAGTTATGAACAGAAAAGCGATGCACCTGTCCGACGAACATTTACCGCAAAAGAGTAATAAGCCGTAGGCATTTTGCTAAAGCAATTAGAGTAATTCAAAATATGGCTTGAATAAAAGCACTGCTTTCACTGATGAAATATCCCGCTATTGGAAAACAAAATGCAGATACAAAATATGCAGGATATAATGATGAATAATATTGAGGAATGATAATTGACTGACAATTGTATTCTTTCATGAAGACTATTTCCACCTAAAGCAGCCAAAGTCAATGCCGCGTCTATTGAACTAACGCATTTTCAAAGCAGTTCCGACAGTTATTAGCAGACAGACAGTAGACAGACAGACAGTAGAGCTCAGTAGTAGACAGACGGACAGTAGTTAGACAGTAGACAGACAGTTGTTAGACAGTAGTAGATAGTAGACATACAGTACAGTAGTAGACAGACAGACAGTAGTTAGACAGAGAGTATCTCAAAAACCTGGATGGATCAACGTATTTCTTTAGTCACCGTTTGATTCCCAGGTAATATTAGCTTTTTACACTAAGTCCGTCGCGAAAACGACGTCTCTCCTTGCCTATTCTCCCGTTCTTCCTCAGGGTCCACGTTTCTGCCCCATACAAAGGTGCCTTTTCCATAGAACTCTTCACCAGCCTCTAATTAACATCCTTAAGGTGGTTGGAGTGCGAATCATGAGTCGTTGAGTGGAAATATTAATAACTTTTCAAGTAAGTTGAGTAAGAATCTTGGACCAAAGTTCTCGTAAGTAAGCCAATTTATACGTTGAAAATAACCAGACATGTAGAAATAACCATATTCAATCGAAAAATACCATTTTCCCTACTCAAGTTCAATTTGCAAAAATACAAATACCGAGCATAGATGGAATTCTGTTGCTTAAACGGTGTACAGATTTTCCGATAAGTTGGCAGAATATGGATTAAGAGGCATTTATGTCACTCTCCGTAGGATCGCCCAAATACTTGATAATGAAGATAAGAGAAGGCATATCATGTTTGAGTACACGCACTTCTCAAAGAGGAATAAGCCGCCGCCCAGATCTGGGTCCTTCTTGAAAAACCTCCCTCGAAAGCGGGGTACATAACATAGGGTTCCGTCCCGGCCGTGCAAAAAATAAAATGATACAACAACGAGATGATACAAAAGAATCCGCGGCGCGGAATGGAACGTGGATGGACCAGTAAGGAGTGAAGGACGATTCGGAGGAAGTGGGGGGGACAGGAAGGCAAGAGGGACGTGCGGTTGGATAGAATATCGCCTTGGCGGTCTCAGGTACGGGTAGGTGGGAGGTATTCAAGACGGGATCCTTTGTTGTTCGAGAAGTTCTGCCGGCTGGGAGACGCAAAGTGGTAGGGATTCTGGGAAGGCGGCGGTCGGGCACACTGTCCGGTCACTGTACGGAATTCGAATGAGGATGAGAAACAGTTTTCTGACCACAATTACCACAATATTCCACATGCATTGACAGTAGAGCTTCGCTTAGGGTGACTCTAGCCACAGGGTAACTTATTCCTGATTTTCTGAAAACATGAAAATAGAATCTCTGAGGAGCGTCTTAAAAACTAAACTGAAAATAAAATTGGGTTTCCTGACAAGTTCTGTCGTAATTAAACCATGAAAGTAGAGATTTTTAACCCTTTCACTGCTCCCATCACCTATAAGCGATCGCCATGGCAGACTGCTCCCATCGTCTATTGGCGATTTGAAGTATGATTCTACTCTCAGACACCATAGGTGACACCATGGATAAAAAAAAAGTTTTGAGTCTGTTAGTATTAACCGTCCATCAATTCGTATTTAAAAGGAAAATGAATAAAAATTACTCAGTAAATTTTTAAAACAATTTTTACCCAAAATAAAAAGTGAAAATAATATTACATAAAAATTTACAAAAACACTGCGCCTAGAGAGAGCTATATTTCAGATTATTTGCTCAGTCAAAGGGTCAACATGGTTTCATGTGGATATTCCAGAGATTTCTCTATAGTACCTACACTATACAAAAAAAAGAACGAGATGGATTGGACACAAGTATTCTGTCATCGGTTTTCTACATTAATTGGTCGTAGAGCTTCGCCTAAGGTGTCTTCAGCCTCAGGGTAACTTACTCCAGATTTTATGAAAACATTAATATGGAATCTTTGAAGAGCATTTAAATACCGAGACGAAAATAAAATTGGGTTTCCTGGCAAGTTTCCCTGTAAATCTAAATCATTGCAATGTTTTGATTTAATTTTTAAAAGTAATTCTCAAGTCATTTATTTTCGACACTTTTAAAATCTTTTATTATGCTAAAATAGTATTGGGCATAATACTACAAAGACCATTCTGCAAGAATAAAACTAAATTTTTAAAAATTAATTTTTTTTAAACTAAATGAAATGTTAACCACCACATATTATTTTAAACAAAATTTAAGAACTCAAATGTAAGATAAAACTAGTACTATAAAATTCCTACCCTACCAAAAGAACCACAAGAATGGGGTCATTCAAACTTCTAGTTATAAAGTTTTCAACTGAAATGTATATGAATATAAAATTTGCTAACTTCAAATTAATCAAATAATATTTTAAGGAATTTTTACTTTTTAAAAATCATAACTTTATTTCAAACGAAAATACTTAAAGTAATAGCAATAAGATGCAAAACTAATCTAGTAACATAAAATTCCTCCTCTACAAATCTCTTCTTCTAATTACTACCCGTAAAATGCTTTTTTCGACGATTATATTCCTCTAATTTGATGATTGCTCTTTGGTCTAAACCTTCCATTGGAATTAGAAAATAAGCTTCAGTGGCTCTAAAATACTAGTGCAAGATTTGCCCTTCACCTTCGCAAATACGAGTGTATTTCCCACTACCTCCACAGCTTGCTATTGCTTAAAATCTCTTCCTTGAGGAAATATTTACTTTCTTTCTCTTCACTCTCTTCTGCTGTAAATATTCAGCCTTCTTTTTCCTATGTTAAAGCCCAAATCTGTCTCTGATTTTAGAACCACTAGAGCTGAACCCTCCTACCTCTTACGCCCCACACCTCGGTCAAATACTTGAATTAAATCTTTTCTAATCTCTGGTTCTAATCTCTGGAATTCCTTGCCATTATTGATAAAAACTTCTTCCTCTCTTACCACTTTTTTCATAAAAGCTGTTAAATTATTACTATAAAGAGCATGCAAGTCTATAACTTAAATTTGCATACCAATTATAAAATTTTATGTTTTACTTAATGAGCTGAGAAATTACTGTTTGTTTCTTATCCCTATCTGATTTATATAATATTATCCATTTTGAATTTAGTGTTACTTATCTGGGGCTGCGAGAGTTTTGTATTTCATCACTATGAGATGTTGGCCAAATATATTTATTGATCTTTTTTAAGTTTAAATCAGAATTTGGTATGTATTTTCTGTTTTGCTCTCATGGGGAAACCCAAGGCATAATAAAACTTATTGTTCTATTCAATACAAAACTTGTCACAACAATATATGGTACATATACGGTTGTTTCCACCGTATAAACAGATGAACATACTAAATTGAAGTGTGGCCCGAGAATTTTTCCCGAATTCCTTGAAAAGTTAAAACAATAAGCACTCAATTACTCGCCATAAGCCGTCACCTTTACGGAGGGGCGTAGCCAATGGGGGAAATAAGAGAGATTAGTAGAATGGAAAGAGAAAAGAGGAAATCGGAAAAGAGAGAAGACAGGAGAAAGAGGTGGGAAAGAAAAGAAAGAGCAAAACGAGATAGAAAAATGAATTTAAAAAAAAAATATTTTTAAAAATCGGCGCAAAAGCAGAAAAGAGGAGAAACGAGGTCGCCCGCCAGCGTCCTACCTGTTGCCATGCCAACCCCCACTCCCTTCCCCCCTTCGACTCCCTCCAAATTGCCTCCCACCCCCTCCAAACTACCCCATCATGCTCCCCATCCACCTCCCTCCATTCCGAGTCACGTGCGCACCCATCCCCTCCCAACCACCCCCCGCAGACCAGCCCCATTCCTTTTCGGTCAATTCCTCGCGATCCCTCGTGATCCTGTTTTTCCTCCTTTCCCTCTCGACTTTCATTTTTTTCTGCAAGAAAAAGAAAGAGAAATAACCCTCTCCCCCTTCTTGCGGCAACAATGGTCGCCGCGACGCTCCGCGTACGTAATATGCGGCGATAGACAAGACGCACCCCGGAAGTCGTAAATCGGGGTCGCTCCTGGTCTATCGAGAACTTCGACGATTCTGCGAAGATTATCAATGCGAAATAACGGCCTTTTTACACGATGATCAGGGCAGCACGGACTTCCATACTGAAATCCGCTAAAACAAATCGGAACCAAATTCAGGTCTTAATGGTATTCGATGCCACGGAGCCTGTGTGTGCTTACACGATACTGATTTCAGCGCGCAGGGGAGCTATGTGGGTATTCGCAAAACTATGCAACGTAAATAAACTACGCCATATTGTTACGGCATATTTAAGCGATACCATGGCTCGATGATTTGTTGTGATGATTGGCTGTAATGATTGCTATTGAGATGATGGGTCGTCTACTAGAAAGTAGACGCAGCCAAATAAACATTTGGACAACTTATTTAATAAATTTAGTAGATTTCAGCGCCGCCACCGGTATTCTCTCGACAAATAAAACAAGTTTAAAAAAGAAGAAGAAACTTTCGATATTTCCAAATAAATGGATATTGGCACATAGCAATATTGATGTTTTATACTAGATCTGTGATGTAAGTACATATACCCTATGTTATAACTTGTCTCTACACAGGTCTTAGACCTTTGAGGCTGCCTAAAACACATTTATACTTGTAAACAACATTGTACCAAAACTGTTGGGAAATGATTTATTCTTAGTCTTACAAGCTCGACTCGCCTGCTTGCCTGTGAGTGATCCTTGAATATAGGAATCGGAAGGAAAATAAATATCGAATTTACTTTCCTTTGCCCTACTATTAATCGAATTCGTTCCTTAATCGGTTGCGATCACACCCTTTAAACAGCACAATTTTCGGCTCACCGAGTACAGTTAAATATTTACTGATGGAAAACGTATCGCGTACAACGGCCGGAATACTAACCAGCTGAGGGACTTCTGTCAATTTCTTTGATACCGGATGCAGTAACTACAAATTTATTTCCAAAAAGGTAACGAAAATTTAAATTTCAAAGCTTTCGTTCAATGATCGTAGGCAGGAACATTCAAATAATTTATTGGTTTCATTTACGGTCTCCAAATGTATTTACCCCAATGGATCTTAGTTCAATTTTTACATAATTTTCATAAGCAGGTAAAATGGCCGACGCCTAATGAGCCGCTTGGGTGTCCCACGATTTGATATTTGAGTTACTAAGGAAAGAAGCACGAGTTAATTCAATGATTGGTCATTGATAGAGTTTATTTCATTAGATTTCATAGAGGTCATTTATAGAGAGCCAACATGTCTTTTATTCAGGCAAAGGAGAGAAGACCAAAACTTTTGGATAAATAAGCACCAGGGGGTAATTTATGGAGGCTACAATTCCAGCAACCCAATAATTGCAATTGAGCTTCTCAACCTTAAGGATATCTCAACGAACGATTCCAAAGAAAACATTCCTTCTACCAGCCATTATACAGAGTTGTTGGTCGTCTACCACCCACTTTAAACTATATCCCGACAGAGACCTACAAAGATGGGCAGGATTCACTGGATCAGGGGTTTCATTTCTGCTCACAATGACTTCTCTGCTAACTTGTCAGTAGTAATAAACCCCTTGACCCCGTGGAACACCCGGGATATCTCCCTCCAGATGATGAGCCGAGGAAAATTCATTTAATTCATCAGTTGGCAGATAATTTTCAGGAAATAAATAAGGTAGAGACATCTGTAGGACATGATAAATGAAGAACATGACCTTAACAGGCTGAAACATAAACAATTTACAACAGAGGCCGCAGGTATTCGCTAAGTCGACATTATCACTCAAAAAACATACCCAATTTCCCCGGCGATTCAACAAATACGTTCTTTCCCCTACTTATACTAGAGCCAAACATTTTGCGAAGTACCAGCTAAGGTAGTTTAACATCGTTAATGTCATTACTACACAGATTTGATTTCCTCCGTTGTCTCGAGCGTGACTCGCGGAATTAACTCAACATTGTAAATGAAAGTGACTTAGTTATCTTTTCTGAATATGCCAGCTTTGTCTTAAATTGAATTTATTTGGAATAACAACGTTATATTCAATTTTTCAGATTTTATAACATAAATATAGCGATGCTACAAAATAAAGTAAAAAAGTTATGACATAATTATAAGAAGACTAAAGCAAAAAAGTAACTGTGAATTCCAGTCTATAAAACAACCAATTTAACCCTCGTGTAATAAGATAGGGACCCCCGTTTGTAAACAAGAACTTTATTAAGGATTTTTACCCTCTTCCATTTAAACCAACTTTAACCTGTATACTACTCCCCAATCATAATAATTTAATCTTACATGGTCAGGCGTGAATAATTCGGCGATATTCTCACAGCATCATTTACCCGTGTATCTAATCCGGTTTATAAAAAATAATTTAAAAAATTATACATACTTCTAACGTCTAGATTTTATTGCTTCAACTTCCATTACGTGATTGCATAGAGGAAAAAATCTTTTCTCCATCAAAAACTTATTGGCCGACAACGATTCGATCAAATACCATCCTTTAGACACCTCGGAAGAATTATAATATGGAATAGAAGTTGTACGGAAGAAATAAGAAGTAGAATATCACAGGGAAAGACAGCCTTCAGTTAAGTCAACCAACTACTTTCAACCAAAGCAATCAATATAGGCTTACGGAAAATATTTGCTAAATTTTTTATTTGGAGTGCAGTGCTTTATGGAGCCGAAACATGGACAGCCAGGACGAAAGAGGAGAAATATCAAGAGGGTTTTGAAATGTGGCTATGGAGAAGAATGGAAATATTAAAATGGAGTGATAAAGTGAGAAATAAGGAAGTACGGCAGAGGATGAATGAGAAAAGGAATATTTTTAGATCATTAAGAGAGAGGAACTGGAAGGGAAGAAGGGAAGCAAACTGGAAGGGACACGTCCTGAGGAAAGATGGCTGAAACGAATATTAGAAGGAGAGATCGAGGGAAAGAAAGTGCGAAGAAGACGAAGAAATAATATGTTCATAATGAAAAGATAAAACTTGGTTAATTCCACACTAATTTATTGAAGCCGACAGCAAAATTTCAGCAACTGAGTGCCATTTTCAAGGTACAACTGACGTGAGTGGCTGAGGATAGATTCACAGTAAAGGTGGAGGGAGAGGGAGGAAAAGAGTGAGGGGAGAAGAAGGGGGGCGTGGAGGTATGCTGGTAGAGGTGACGTAAAGGCGGCGGAAAGGATGTGTACAATTGGGTGCAAACTGAGTAATTAAGAACAGATTGGATAACTAGGACGGTTGCCTGTTGCGGAAAGAGGGAAGTTTTATGTTAAGGAGGAGGGAATGGGAACAGGTGGTCATTACATAAAATCTGCATGCTATTTACAATTTCACATTGCTATGAAAAATCTAACTTAGAACCCTTGTTAGTGACATGTAAAATATCAGAGTCAAAATCACTAAAATGGTTATCTGTACATAAAAGTTCGCTAAACTTTGAATTTCCACCACCATTAATAAATTGATTCCTATGCTCTTTCACTCTGTCTTTCACTTTCCGTCCTGTTTGACCGATGTATGAAATTGCACAGTCATCACACCTGAGTTTATACTCTCCACTTTTGTCCAACCTTGAATATTTGTCTTTCGATTTAAAAAGGATTTTTCCAATAGTGCGAGGGTTGCGGAGTGTCACACCGCGTCTTTCGTCTGATATGAGTTTATGCAATTTATAGGAAACACTCTGAATAATATGTTGACAGATATTATGAATGGAAGGAGTTGCGAAGAGCAGAGGGATGGACGAGCATGGAGGGAGCAGTTCAGTTCAGATTCACCTTAGAAAAATAAGGTTTGATGAACCAACCACGAACTCTGACAAACATTTTATCTACACAACTGAACGATATCTTTCCTTCCACCACATGTGGGCATGCGATCGAGCATGTTGAGTCAGAGAAAAGATAAAGAAGAATGAAACGTAATCTGGAAATAATCGTAAAAACTTCACAGCTTTGTGATATATGATAGCCAAAACAAAGCGCGACCTAACTAAATCAAAGACTGATAAATAAATAAAAAATACATAGAAGGAGATAAAGTTAACTCCCTCGTTAGCGATAGCAATTAACCCTACAGCTGATTATTCTCGTTGAGCTCCGGAGATATACAAGGTGGTGTTGCTTTTGCATACCAAGTACTATCGTTCGTGAAACAGATAATTTATTGTTGGAGCAACGGGTTCCTTACCCTGAATAGATAGGGGTTTTTCTCATGAGTGCAGACGCAAGAAAAAAATACATGCATCTGTTAGAGTACCCACGGTGGAGGCAATTGGTTTAGTACGATACAGGATTTTTCGGTTAACAGGTAAATCGTACGTTCACAAACCTTGGCGTCCTCTAATGGCGCATTCACACATTCCCTAAATGTAATGGTGATGCGATCTCACATAAATTGGTAGAACTTAACTGTTTAAGGTAGTATGAGCGAGATAGCTCCCTAGTCATAATAGAGACTATATTCTAACTATTCGTTTTAATGTCACTAGCTGTGGGACACATGAATTAAATACTGCATTATGAATAGTGCAATAATATAGTTTTATAAGACAGAAACTGTAAGTAATTAAATGAAAGTATCTAAATAAGTCTTTAACTTGACTTATTTTTTTCGCGCGGTACATTTGAAACTCCTTCAAAACGGAAGGATTTTTTGCGATCCCGAAGAATTTACTGCGGTGACAATATGATTAATTTTCAAAAATAGTTGAGAAAATATACAAAGTACACCATGATAATTTTTTGACGAGATATAGGCGTTATAAATTCCTCAATTTTTTTAAATAAGGTCTCTCTGAAGTGCAAATACCTCCCAAGTAAATTCTATCCATTCCGGCACATTTCCCATGTAAAAAGGCTGGAATTTTTTGACAAATACCTGGGAAAGTAACATCGTAAGGGGATGAACTTTTGGCATCATTGAAAGGGAGAGATATTTTTCTTTCAAATGAGAGCAAATTCATTGATTTATGGGTGAAAAGATATTTCGCTCCAACTACCTTAAGCATTAGGTAGAGTAGTCCTAAAATCTAAAACCATTTCCTCGTTTCTCGATGACACATTGAAAAGAATGAACAAGGAGCGAAAGGAGGTAGTGAACGTTTGTTATGGTGTCATTTCGAATATTAACGACAAGGAGGGAGGGCATTCGTTCACTGAGCCGAACTTTATGAAGTAAAGACAACAATAAAACCGATTCTATCGTGGATTAGTCTCGGACTAATTTCGTAAATTATCGCAGAAAAGCCAATAAAAAGGATTTGAGGATGTATACGAACTGGATTTTGATTGGCTTACGGCTTGGATTCCTTTTTAAACCTCACTCTTTTCAGCACAATAAACTTTCTCGCGAAGGGGGAAAGGTGGAAGGGTTTAAAGCTCGAAAGATTATACGAAAGGATTGCGCGGTAGACGACTTGAAACGTGATCCGCCAAGCAATAAACTCCGTGCAATACCACTGCGACCCCCCAACCAGCTTAAGCAACCTGTTTCTCCTTTCCGCAGCAAAAAGCGAAGGACGGACACAGATTCAACGCTTTACGCTTTTTCATTTCAAAATAAAAAATGCGTTGTTCGAAACGTTTCTCGCTTGGATATGACAAAAACCACATCTCTGCGCAGTACCTTCACTATAAATACTAATTACGCTAATAAAACGTTACTAAACGTTACCAAGAATATCCATTGAAACCTGCATTAAGCGGACACAGTTTAAGATCTATACCTTAATTTTATTCAAAATAACAAAACGTTGCCCGTCACGTCTCTCGCTCGGAGATGACAAAAACCAAACTTCTGCTCTGTAATTTCACCAAAAATACTAATTACTTCACCAAAACGTTACCACGAATTATACAGTGAAACTTGTATTAAGCGGCCACCAGCAGACCCATGAAATAATGACAGCTTAACCCTCTATGGACGAGCGAGTTAAAAATGTTACTTTTCAAAATCATTGAAATGTCTGCTTTCTAAGAGGCTTTCCCATTTAGTTGATGAGCTATACATAATTTCACCACTTCGGATTAAGGGTGAGGAAAGTTGCGTCTCTTTCAACGGCTTGTCAAACAATCTGAGCAGACGAATTGGTAACGCTATTCACAGACGATGGCGTGCCTGGTGGAGCTTTGAAATAAATAGTTTCAGCTTTCATGCGAAGAAAAAAATTGGGAAAGTTTAAAAAAAGGTGCATTACGAAGGTAATGTTGACCTTGTGTAATATTATTATGTAAATTATTATTTTAAATTAAATATATACAACACAAACACGTCACATTTCAAATTGATGTTACTATCAAATCAATTGCAATTTTTCAAATGCATAAATAGCACTTTTAATAAACAAATATAGTGGCAGTATTTTTTCATGCTAATGTTTCATAATTCCGTCCATAGAGGGTTAAGGAGGTGACTGCCGAAGAGAGGGAAAATCAACATTGCTTTTATGAGAAATACATTTCATCCGTTCCCGAAAAAATCGGCCGCTTAGCAAGGTGACCGCTTACGGAATAGTGTCATGTACGCTGTATTCAAAGGGTCAATATGCAATCCTTCTTCATTTTGACAGTGGCTTAAGGCAAAAGAACCCATTCGTTCAAAGTTAAAAAAAAAGACGAGACAATAAAGTGACACTAAGAAAGGAGGAGGCAATACAGACAGTGAGTCCAGGAGAACATACGTATTTGATACATTTACGTAAGTACTATAATATTTCAATACAACATTTTAATTCCATATTAAAATAAGTATTTTGAGAAGAATTTCTTTTAACTTTGTCAAAAATTTTTATAATTTTTTCATCTAAATTTAAGGAATTAAATGGATTCATTTTTACGAAAAAAAACGTTAAGTGTAAAAAAAGAAAAAAAACGCCCCTTTTCAAAAAAATATTTACCACGTGTATTTTTTATGAGATAAAATTAACTTCCGACATGAATTTTCAAAAAAATTGAGAACCAATATAAGTAATTCATCAATTCTTGGCCACATTATTCAATTACTTTCTAACGTTTCAGTGCACGCTTTACACAAGCCCCAACAGCATCTAATCTTATACTCCTTTCTTCTAGGTATAGGTTTAAGGACCTTGTCGTTTGAAGTTCAAAGACACGGCGTGACAGAGGAGTAAGGGAGGAGTGGGGATGGAGATAGAGCCACATACAAGTAGAAGGGTAAGACGGGGTGGAATGGCTTCGCGTGACTCACTCAGGGTAATTTCCTTCACCCCCCCTCCCTCCTCAGTCCCCCAATGGATCCTTCTATTCCTGTTTTCATCGTCGGCGTCTTTTATTTCCCTCTTTTTCTTCGCCTGTCGCGTTGTTGAGACGGGAGTTGAGCGGTCGCTAGCCCCGGCCGAGATCGGTCGCTCACGTTTGCACCGCAGCTGGAGGTCTAGTTCAGCCGCGGACACGGAGACAACGCGTGCCTCATCCTCTCCTTCGCACGCAACCTCTACGCCACAGACGGCACGCGCTCCCATATTCCGGCGGTGCGTATCTACTGTATACAAAAGGCTAAGCGTAGGTACGTATGATTTAGTTGCAATGCGCAGTGCTTCAAAAGTGCGCCGATAGATGGCAAGCATGTGTATGAGGACGATTTTCTTTAAAATGTGTCTGCAGGTGTACTACTTTCTTTTAAATAGGTAAATAAAACAACGCATGCTCTTATATACGTGAGGTCGTTCGACTCGCTACGCAGGTCGCTCGATATTGTTCCCCGCAAACATTTCCACCTCTCGACCGCCATTAATCTGCTAGCTGAACAGATAATACCATTGCGCACAAAAGAAAATCCGAGAATATGAGGCGCGAGTCGTCCTTTACTAAACAAAATGCACTGATAATTCAACATAAACGATGAAAAACATACAGTAGGACTGGAGGAGCTAATGTAGGAGCTTCTGTAATTCCTGTTGACTGTCTGAGATCAAAACAGCATCATCCGCATATAGAAGAACTCGCACGTTTACATTTCCAATCAAAACACCTTCGTTTACACTACATGCGTCTCTAACACATCTATCCATAAATACATTAAACAGCCATGGAGACATTACGCATCCTTGCTTTACACCCCGATTTATTACAAACCAATCACTCAGAGCCCCTTTAACTCTTACACTTGCCTTACTATTGTCATACATCGCCATCATAACATTCAATAACTGCCCATTCACTCCATAGTCTCTCAAAACCTTCCACAACTTCTTTCTATTTACTCTGTCATAAGCCTTCTCTAAATCGACAAACGCACAGTACACTTTCTTTCGGACACTCATACATTTTTCTATCACTCGCTGAATTGCAAAAATCTGGTCACTACATCCTCTTCCAGGCATAAACCCACACTGCACACCCCATATTCTGTCGGAAGTAATATTCCTCACTCTTTCGATTAATATTTTACTGAACACTTTTCCTCGGATACTCAATAAACTAATGGCCCGATAATTATTACATTCGGTCTTTCCTCCCTTCCCTTAGTACAACGGAAAGATGATAGCATTCTTCCAATCCGCTGGAACAACAGAAACCTTTAAGCATAAATTGTATCGTTCACGCAGCCTACAAATTAGTAATTTACACCCACACTTCAACATTTCACTGGATATCCCATCTATTCCTGCAGCTTTCCCATTTTTCAATATTCTCACAGCCGTTGTGACCTCCTCCTCACTGATATCATTTTCCGTCATCACATTCCCACATACCACCTCACAAGGCTCACCCTCAACGCCTGCAATATTATTGTACACTTCTTCAAAATACTTTTTTTAATAAAAAAACACATATTAGGTGTTACATAAAATTATTTCATTCATTCATTACTTTTTGGCTATTTCACCAATACTTAAACCTGAGGCTTTTCGACTAGTTTGTGTATATAGGGAATATATCTAGTGTAAAAACGTAAATTTTTTCCATATTTCTCCTTCCTCGCCTAAATAAATAAATAAATAAAGTATATACCAAAATGCCACCAGAGGAAAACAAACATTTCAAATTTGATTTGTAAACACAACTTTTATTTATTATTTTATCGTTACGTCAAATTTATTTTTACTAATAAACATGGAACTCCACAAAGTTGAATCTAGTTTTTAAAAAATGTATTCGTTTTAAATTTGTCCCAAACCTACGAAATGGGCTAATAATTATAATTTGACAATATTTTCCTAGGAAATACTTAATTATAGTGGAGTTCGCGCGATGTAAAGTGCTCTACTAGTCTCTTTGATGTGCCCTTTGGGATTAATTTTTTTATATTTCTGTCTCCTTGGTAATTGATGCGAGGACATGTGTAATAGCTCACTGGCACAAAAATTAATATTGTTAAGAATAACGCTCATGTCCTAAATGTTAACATTCCAACCTTGGAGATGGAATAAATTATATTTTGAAACGTCGACGAAGGAAAAACAACGATTAAAATGTGACCAAACCCCTCGAAAAAAACCAATAATTATTTTTGATAATGTTATCGTTAGAAATACTTATTTTTCGTGGGGTTCGCGCGATGTAAACCTCCACTAATCTTTTAGTTGTGACCTTTGCAATTAATATTAAAAATAATCAAATCAATTTCATGGTCCTCAATGCCATAAAATTCTTTTATTTGCATAACGAGCACTGATATAACATCATTACAAAATAACGTCGGCCAGGGAAAACTAGCATTTTAAATTTGACCAAAACCATCGAACAAAGCTAACAATTATTGTCTAATAACGTTATCCTCAGAAATATTACATTTTCGTGGGGTTCGCGCGATGTAAACCGCTCCACTAGTCTCGATTCCGTGGCACGGCCGTATAAGGAGGCGGTTGAGAGTGCAGTTTGCACCTCAGGGGGCCTCCCGCTGAGCGCATCGTGCTGCATTTGTGCCCGGAGGGCGGATGACGTGACCGTCTCGTCGATGTTGTCGCTGAAACTGCGTCAGTCCGCTTCTTTCTTTCCCACTTCTTCTTCGTCCACCTCTTACGGGGTCTGCCGTATCTCTCTTCCTACCACCACCGCGGTCGTATATTACCGACGCAAATAGACCTGCGTAGGCAGGCCGCAGGGTGTATGTGTCGGCTGGCGGGACGTCGCGGGGGCGTGGTGGAGAGGCATAATAACGCCCCCCTCCTCCTCTCGTGCCGACTATCCTAAGCACGCCATGCCGTGTCGTGAACCCGGAGCGATGTAAATCCGTGGCTCGGCCGACGTGTAGTATGGCGCACACGCGATGCAGTCTGCGGCGCGCCTAGCGTCTGGGGGGGAGGGAGTACATACTGGAGCAATTAGCGGTGCTCCCGGTTCTTTCCTTGTTTTGCTCTCTCTCTCTGGGTGAAATTAAAACGAGAAAATAATAAAGCGAAAAAAATAAAGGAAAAAAAGAGGGGATTCGCGCCATTACTTCTCCGTCCGCCACCTGTGCTCGCGCTTTTCTTGCGTCTCTTTTTTTCATTCAAACACGTCAACGTTTTCAACTGTTCGCACATTAGCATTTATACACGTGCGCACGAGATTGTTATTTGTTAGCACTGGAGGTCGTTCGCCTTGCATCGCCCGGTTATTCGAGTAAAAGGTAAAGAGAAGGCCGGAAAAAAATTTAATACGTAGTGTACCGAACTGATTCGACGAATACCACTCGATACACGATCGCCGAATCACCAGCATGGAATCTCAACTTGACATGTGTCTCATAGCAAACTACACATGGAAATAATGCAAAGGTCAAAATTGAGGATTGCATGCAGCCAATGCATCGACTGTAGTTAAAGCTTGCTCAGTGTGTTACCTTTGTAAGCTATTATCGATGTGATAGCTGAGAAATATTGATGAAGCTTCAAAGATCTGCTGCATCTAACATCTTTACCCTTTTTTCTTTATATATCCTATTGTGGGCCTGCTTTGTTAAGGCCACTTTACACGGTGCATTTTATTGCACAAACGAATGTATCATACAATGTACAAGAAACTGAATGGAATTAGAGCAGGTTCTATTTCCCGTTAAGTCATTCATACAATTCATACGATTTGCCGCTTTACACGGTACAATTTCCTTCATGAAGGAATTTGTACAATAAAATGTACCGTGTAAAGCGGCCTTTAAATCAAACTTTGATTAATTCCCGACAAATGCCACCTACCACCATTTCTCCACCTTTTCAAGAATTAATACCCATTCAAAACATTACTCCAGTTCTCACTGTCTATAGGGTTCCAGCCAAACTGCCTATGTCCTACATCACAAAATTCTGGGCGAAATCAAAGATAGCACCTCGCTTTCAGTTTTTAAAAAGAAATTCAAACTTCATCTTTCTAAAAAAATGATATTACAGTGTCTCTGAATATTTGGAAATTTCTGCAGGCATTTGAGACGTGGGTGAGGAGAAGGATGGAGAAGGTGAGGTGGACAGAGAGGAAGACTAACGACGAAGTGCTTGAGATGACGGGCGAGGAAAGGAAACTGAATGAAATCCGGGATAGGCAGGGTAAGTGGCTGGGGTATGTAATAAGGGGCGATGGGTTGCTCAAGAGTAAAATAGAGGGAAGAACTCTGGGCAAGCGGGGAAGGGAAAGAAAGAGAATAGGTTTCATGAACAAATCAAGAGGCGGAGATCGTATGCTAATGTAAAAAAAGGATAATCTGGAGGGGGATGGCCCCTGAATGTGTAGAAAACCGGGATATTCTCTGACATTCAGCAAAACCTACCTTAACCGGTAGAATACTTTTAAAAAATTGTAAATCAACCTGGTAACCTGAACATTTTCCCTCTTGGCTTCCTTTTCACTTGTTGCTGCTTGCTAGAGTGGAACTTTCTGTGCAGCACTTTCGATGCCATTTTCATCAGATGTGATAGTATTCTTCTTTCATGTAGCATTTTCATCTCCTAATGCCGTAACCATGCAATAGTATTCTTACCAACGGTGAAATGAAAAAGAAATGATGCGCTAGCAAAGGAAACGGTCACGAATAATAATGGGCTGATGACGGGAACCTTAATTAAGATTGGAATAAAAAATGCTGGCCACGAGTTTACCATGGAGTTTGGCGTGTAGTTTCAACCTGTCAAAAGGGAAGCAGAATTTTTTTAGCTACACTTGCGAAAATGTGGAATTTAACAGATGCCTTTACTTACACAGTCCAAAAAAACCACTGCAAGAATGGGTACCTTTCCCTTCATCATGGTTCTATGCACCACATTAGTGAGTCGTTATTACAGCTATTCTTGGTCATATCGTTACATAATCACAGTGATCTTCTGCCAAATTACAGTACAAACGGTCTTTTCCAAAAGGCTTCCGTTAGGGAGCAAATGATTTGGCGAGTGGCAGTTAACATCCACGGCAGAGTATCGAGAGCGTCGCCATAAAATCTTTCCCGGTCCTACCCCAACAAGACACGCCCCGCACACGATTTGCATATCTTGATGGACGGGGAGGTTGGAGAGGGGGTGGAGCAAACATCAGCTGGTGCACAGGGAGGGAAACAATTGGGCAAACAATGGCATTCTTCCTGTTGGGGCAGGTTTTGATGGGACTGTTCCACTTTGCTAATGGACGCTCAAACTTTTCTCTCCTCACAGTATTTCTCTCTTCCACACGGCATATGTCCCTCCTATTTTCCCCGCGTTAAAAATGCAGAAACAAAATAATTATGCGCCACCTTTGAAGCTAGTTGGATTAGATAGTATTCTAGAATTTTCTTCATCTATCCTGGTTTAGGCTTTAAGCCTGTTCCGGCTTCTCTTTACCATCTATTCTTTGGTCTTCCGACACTTCTCCTACCCAAAGGCATATACTCCAAAGCCATCTTTGGATACCTTTCCTCAGGTATTCGTAGTACATGTTCTGTCCACCTATTTTTGTACTCAACTAACCTATCTGTTACATGATAAATACCTAGTTCTTTACTGACGGATGTATTCCTTATTTTGTCAAACCTGGTACACCCTTTCAGAGCACGAGGAAATTTCACTTCTGATGACTCTATTTTCCTCATTTCTTGCCGTTTTCCGGCAAACACTCTGAGCCACACTACACAGTAGAAACTGCCATTGAATTGTTTTAATTAAAAAGATAACGCAACGCATCGAAACCCGGAAGCAATGGAATTACCTGCTCTACAGCGCTGCGAAAGCCTCAAGCAGAAATTTTTCAATGTAATCCAAATTTATTCATAAATATACCTGGACTTTTGCTAGCCTCCATATGCATTTGTTTAACTCCAGTACTTAAAGGGGAGAAATAAAATTTATATTTCAGGAAATGTGCATGAATGTCATGTCAGTTACTATAGAATTGCCCCATCATACAACGATTATTCAAGAGCTTTTTTAGACGGTAAACGTGGAAGTATCGTCTAAAATGGACTCAATTTTCTTCTATATCCCCTATTTTTTTCCAAGCTCGTATCTCAGACAGGCTCCCAATCTATTCCCGTCCTATCCATCCCTTCAAGTTCCAGGTTTCGTAACCACGCAACGCAACGCTCCATTTAAATGTCATCCCTTACGTAAATTACTCGCCTGTTGGTAAACATAACACCCGCCAGCAGAAAACTTCATTTTCCTAATTTCTCGAGCAAGTATTCCCAGTATTTCCGTCGACACACGACGTCCAAAAAGTTTTTCACGTGCTCTTTGGTGCTCGTGCTTTCCACACTTATCGTTTTCCGTGAACTACTTCTCGGAAAATCTTATTACATTTGTTGGGAGAGGAAAAAACCGCCGATATTGCAACAGCGAGGAAACAAATGGAGGAGCGAATGAAAACAAGCGCCCGATGGAGATCGTTGTCGTAGGTCTCTCGCCCTGGGTCGGTCTCCAGCTGAGAGGCCGTTAGCCGCAGAGCCAGCGCCGGGGACAGACAGCGGCCACTTGGCGGCGAACGAAGCGATTATAGCCGGGACGAGACTGGCGCCCTCCTGCGGCGATCCGATCTCGCGGCGCCACCACGCAGGAACGGGAATCGTGGTGGCCGGGTGCAGGCCGGTTAGCATTGAACTTAAGAAGGTATAGGGACAAAGGTTCCAAAGTGAAAGTTCCACTCCAAAAGTTCCAAAATATTCTTTGTTCCAATTATTCATCGCTCCAGAATACACATTTGTTTGTTCAATTGCAAACAACCTCACTTCTACAACATACGCGGCACAGCATTAAAGAGACTAGGTTTTGTTGAGAGTATAATAGGAAGGTCCTCGGATGAAAAAGTCAAAGATAGATGCTACTTCGCTCTGGTTAGGCCACACCTCGAATATGCCACGAGCATTTGGAACCCTGGTCATAAAGACCTAAGAAAAATATTAATAAAATACAAATGAAAGCTAAACGCTTCGTTAAAAACTTCTACGAGCGTACATATAGTGTTTCACAACTTTTAGAGGGATTAAGGTGGGAGATCTTAGAGACTTGGGAGGCTGCACGCTAAGCTTAGGTTGCTTGAGAAATTCAGAACTGGTGTATTTCAGAGCGACACGGAGAATAATTTCATGACGCCCTACTACATCTCTAGGGGTGACAGAAGAGATAAAATAAGAGAGATACATTGCCGAACAGATAGGTACAAATACTCGTTCTTTCCGCGCACAATAAGCGACCATAATAAAAACTGAGAACTCTGATACCGAGATAAACTCTCCACTAAATGCATCCTACAATACAAGCCACCATTTCACCTCCCAAAATCTTGCATCTTTACACGGCTGTTGACCTAACTCCCCCTGCCGCACGCCCATGCGGCGGCTCGCATGGGATTATGTAGATAAATATGTACACCTAGCAACATGTAAATAAATAAACAAAAAGAGTCAGTCAGTCATTATAAGTTGTGGTAGGGAGTAACAACCCCAGCTTATACATCATCTTGGCGGAGCAAGGCTTCTAAGAGAGCAATGAAGGCATGCTGAAGCAGCTGAATCTTGGACAGAGGGTAAGACAACCGGCGGGACCTCGCCGTCGAAATGCAGAAGATGGATTATTTAATGTCGTCTCTCGATACGACACTTCCGATGACATTTTGGAATGTTTAAAACAAATCGGATATTACTCTCACTTCTAACAAGTTTTGACAAGTATACAGATAAGTAGAAGAGAAAAGTACTTAATATTACATGCTAAAGTAGACGTTTCCATGAAGAGGTCCTAAAGCTGTGGTCCAGGAAAGCCTTTATCTTACATTTCGATATTTTCCTAATTCTTCGACAGGGGGAAGGAACACGTCTTCCACCCTATCTTCAAAACATGCACCCGAATGCATTCTGGACCTTTCGCCCGGGGCGATGACTCCAAAAGATGTGTTTACGTGACAGACGGGGAAGCGTGTCAACAGCTATGACGGGGCGTGTCACGACCGTTTGCTCACGGTCATTAGCGCGATGTTGTAATATGGAAATCCGACGTCCCTTGGCGATCCGCAATGATCACCCTCTCGGCCAAATCCCTTCCTCCACGCCCTCCTCCCCGGGATACACGCTGATAGTATCGGTTCTAGGGCGTATTAAAGAGCCCCATAAAAAAACACCCCAACCAGACTGAAGCTACCGAGGTGAGTATACAATTGGAAAAGCAATATACCGCCCCTTTTTTGCAAAGTTTCCGGCAATTACTTATAGTATAAACTCTAAAGTACTCTAAAAACCAAATAAGTCAAGCCCAAGTTTCTGCGTCTGCATGCACATACGATTATACATCGTTTTATAGCTCGGACAAAATGAACTCAAAAACTTAATGAACGTTAAGGGTAAAAATAGTATTATTATGATGAGAGACGTAAGAAAATGACAAGTGTGAATAGGCTATCACCACATGCAAAAAACCTAAAATATCACAGCGAATGCCAAAAATAAAAGAAAAACACTAGCATTAGATGAGAATTGGAGAAATATAACATTAAGCATATTCCCATTTTTGCCGGATTGATTTTCAAAGATAAAATCCTAGCGTTCCTCGACCAATTTCCGACCATTGCATTGACAAATGATGTGACACGAAGTTATTCGCACGGGTGCATATACGCCAAGAGTTGAAATTCACCGTGAAAAAAATAATTTGACTTGACCGGGACTCGAACCCGAATCTCCCAATTGCCTTACACACCTGACCGGCAATATGGAGATCCGGGTTCGAATTCCGATCATTATTCATACGCATTACCAAATTATAGCTGGCACAAAATCATTTTTAATAAAACCCCTGACAGAAAAAACCCGAGACGGAAAAAGCAAAAATAGTTTCGCTACTTATTTCTTTGTTTTATCTTTGCGCCTCAGGGGAATAATTGCCGTAATGCGTAATGAGGGGTTAATGAATAAGAATACAGTTCTAAAATACTATTAGCCTGAGCCCAAAATATCAGAGGGAATACGAAAAATGAATCAGTCAAATTAGTATGAAGACACAAAAGCACCGAACGCCGAACTGGGTATATTTCCTTCAGTGTCATCGGAATTCACAATTTGGCGCTTCAAGGAGGACCAGGAGCCCAAATTCATATTCAACTCAATTAGTTTACCGTACGCAGGGTAGGTGCTTAAAAACTGATAAAAATCACGCTGAACTCGTTGGAGCATCTCATAATTACGTAAATACCTCTATGCACATATAATGTTTCATAACTTTTATAGAAATTAAGGGGGAATCCCCTAGAGACTAGGAGGCTAGACACTAGGCTTAGTTTACTTGAGAAATTCAGGACTGCTGTGTTTTAGAGCGATACAGGTAATTTTATCATAACGCCTCTCTACATCTCTAGAATCGACAGGAGCGATAAAATCAGAGAGATACATTTCCGAACAGATAGGTAAAAAAACTCGTTGTTTCCGCGCACAATAAGCAATCATAATAAAAACTGAGCTCCACTGAACAAGCTCCCAAAATACAAGTCACCATTTCCCTTCCCAAAAACTTATCCCATACATCTATACACGGCTGGTGTCCTAACAACCCCTGCCACACGCCTATGTGGCGGTTCACAGGGTAGTATATAGATGTGGATGTATTTATTGATAGCAACTGTACAAGAAATATAAATTTTCATTGATATATTCTTAGCACTATTCATTTAATGCAACCGTAATTTTCTTGATTTAATGTAACATACGTTCTTCACCTCCCAGTGATACAAATATCTAACTACACCAATGTGTTCTAATTAGAAGTACCCGATTAAAATCAGAGCGAAAATCTACGATACCGTGATTGAGTCCTCCCCTCATGCAAGTTCAAGCAGCTAATTGCAGAAATTGTTACCTGGAATAATAGAAGATGAAATATTAGTTCATTAAAGTTAGGTTACATTTAATACTAGCTTTTATGTTTAAGTAAGGACATACCAAGGGTACAAGCAATATTTTTCACATGATATACTACACATATATAATACACATATATAATACAGTAAATACTGGATTCTCAATTTAGATTCTCAACGGGAGAGATGAGATGATGAAATATATTATAGGGGTTTCATCGTTACAAAAGACTAGATGACCCGAGCGAATATTTCGCAGTGTGCAGCTTCTTCCTGTTTCTTCCTTCTTTCTTCCTGTTCTTCTACCTGTCGAATATTTCGCACAGTATACAGCTTCTTTCTGTTTCTTCCTTCTTTATTCCTGTTCTTTCACCTGTTTCTTCCCATGGACAATCATTTGTTATTTATGTTTGTGTTAGAGATACATAACGTCAACAGTAAATGGTCACACTGATTGCACATAGAATTTAAACAATCTAACTAAACGATGAGTTAATAGATGGCGCCTCCTACAGTCTTTTAAGCACGTAAACATTGCCAACATATTAGTTGATTATATTGTCAGCAGATGGCGTTGTATCATTTTCTTAACAAAAACTTTAATTTTAAACAATTTGTCTATTTTTCATCAATATCGGGGAACATAAGCTTTAAAACGATGTTTAAATCATTAATTTTTATGAATAATTATGGGAGTTACGGCGTTGCGACAAAAAAACACCTTTGAGAGGTAATATACACGGATAATCTGACCTCTTATTATAAAACACTACAGTTTCAGGCTTCACTTCGTGAAAGTTAATGGTATCAATACTCAAAGAACACAAGTTTGTACTTTTCCACCGAATCATAAATTGTATTCTTAAAGTAGGAATGGACTCTTATTACAAATTTTATTTACTTATTAAAACGAATTCGTCCGTTTAGGCGCTTAATTTCTAACACTTAAATGGTGGGTTTAAAACAGTAAATACAATATTTAACAGCAAAATGTATGCAATTATTAATTCTAATTATATGTTAAAAATAAATTGAGTGTGCAAACGTTAATAATGATCCATAAATATATTTTTTATGGGTACAATATGACACGTTTGGGATCAAATTGAACTGACAGACACTTCAAATTTTTGTATTGGTACATATAATCATCATGTACCTTAACGCAAAATTTCAAGATTTAGAGTACATTACTTCACTCAGTCAGAGGTTAAATAGATAACAGTATTTGGGGACTTGAGCCCATTGGAATCCCAACCATCCCTCTTGAGCTTTAGAACTGAAATAAGGTTTAACCCTCTATTCACCGCTTTTTTCATCCACCATTTGAAGTCCTTTCACATGTTTCCCCTCGTGGAGGAATCAGGAACTAAAAGTTACGAATGAGAGATATTTTCGTAGTGATACTGTATATATGCTTGATGTCACAAAGGCACATAGATGTAAAGAAACCTAATCAGAGGCTAAAAAAATAAACTCTTCTACATGTTACCGCTAGGTCACTCATCGTGACAGAGGGTTAATTACAATTGTGTGAAATCCACAGAGGAAAAATCTTCCCTGGACTGGGAATCGAACCCAGATTCACAGTGGAAGAGGACGCCTGGGTAGCTGGGACGCTGGGTAGCGTTAGAGCACTCGGAGCGAAATCGAGGGATCTGGGTTCAAATACCAGTCCAGGCGAATGATTTTTCCACAGCGAATTTCACACAATTTGTGTGATCACTATCGGGTGACTCCGTTGAAGTAACTGCGCGGCTAGTTTCGTGGTTCTTTGAAAAATGTTTAGTTGGTGTATTACCATGGGACTCTGGCAGTGTGCAAAATTCTTACGTACGCACGAGTATGCGACATAATGTGCATACGCCACGGTCCTTAATTATAAGAATCAATGAAAATATTCGATATAAAACGCATATGAAAACATTATATAACAAATAAAAAGATACATGGAGATAAAAATAAAGACTAGACATCGAAGTTACGGTAAATGGTGCCTTCTCTCATTCAGATGAAGTGATACGGATATTTCGCAGACGGCAGACGTCAAATGAACCATTAATTCTCTGAAAATAAAAAAAAAATCCGTGAAAATGAAAGTCAATCCTCTCCTCATGACCTTCCTTCACGAAGATTAAAAGCACAAAAAATAAGATCAAACGTGTACCGGTTATGAGATTGGTCGACGACCGTGTCACTCGCTTAAAGGAAGTAACGAAAACAATCGACAAGTTAACTGAAATAACACATAAACTGTTTGAATCATCACAAACACTACATTCATAGAATGGAGGGCTCATAAGCAGTCACAACTCTAGTTTTACCCACCGTAGGGTGTCTTCTCCTCTTGTTCTCATGAGATCTATCTACTTTTCCAATCGTAAATTCCTTTAAAACTCGTGAAGGTTTTTGCTTTCCTTGACATTGTAAGTAATTCCTATCCATCTCCACTTCTCCTCCTCAACTATATCACTGTAGTAGTAAACCAAACTTGGTGTCTTCCACAGATTTATGATTATGAGTACAACCGTTTGCAGTTACACTGTACCTGATGATGGCGCAACTGCCGAAATCGGTTGTACTCATATTAATAAGTCTGTGGAAGACATAAAGTTTGATTTACCACCATTTCGACCTTCCATCATGTGAAACCTTGAACTTTTGAATCATCTTTATCACTCTTTCAGCATGTTTTCACATCTCAATACGTCATTTGCCTGCTATTTCCTTATTTTTCCATTTACCTTCCTGTTCTACCATATTAAACAATACTTAAATATCGCATCCTCTACAAACCAACTATATCCACAAGACTGCGTGCCCAGGTACAAAACCCTCCAGCATAAGCTCACCTTCCTTACGCAGCGACCACGTTTCTGAGCCGAGCGAGGCTAAGATAAAAAGCAAAAGATATGCAATATTTTAGTAATTTATTCTTAATGGAGTAATCTACCGGTTAGGGTGGCCTAAAAAGGAAGAAAGAAAGTAAAACAGTTCTAGAATGCAGCAGGCAGAGACCTCTATCCACCTACCCATTCCTTTCCTTCCCCCTCATAGAGGACCCAACATCCTTCTATTACGGCCTTCAGCTTCCCTCCGCCCATCATTACTTCCTACTTTGCCTTTCCTTGCAATGTGAAGAAGTTTCCTCTCCTTCACCACCATATCGAGCACATCATCGTTCGTCCCCCTTTCCGGCCACTGCACTTTCTTCACTCTTCTCCACACCCACACCTTACATTCTTTCAGCCTCTCCTCTTATGTAACTGCACCATACAACGCTATACTCCATATTTAACTTTTCGCCAGTCAATACTCAAACTGAACCTCAGACCTTCCCTCCCATTAGTGAATGCTTCTTATTCCAACTGTTATTCTGGTCTTATTTTACTACATCTCTCCGCCAAGAACAGATATAATAATGACAAAGTATATTCCACAGCATCATATACATGTAACAGTGACATTTATCCTAAATATAGGAAATATAGGTACCTTCTTGTAGAAACTACGTTTTTGGGTTATTCACTCGTTCTTAATTAACAAAAATAATGTGAATGTGTTGCAACATAAGAAACAATAACGTCGTATTTGTGCTGGTTAAGTTACAAAGCTGCTATTAAACGAAGAAGCATAGATAATTTAACTTGGTAAAAGTTTTGAAATCAATAATAAAAAAACAAACAAAGATACTTAACACTGCTGTGAGCTATACCATTTTACACATATGTATGATGACTCATCAATAGCAAATAACAATTTTTTTACACTTCTACAATATATACATTCGATTTTTGTTTTAACAATAAATTCTAGTCATGCACTATATATATTTTGGACCCTAGGAATAAGTAACTCTGCTAAAAATTTCTGTTTTAGGTCTAGGTGTGGTTACATTGGGTCATAAACATTATAACTTTCAAAATTGACATATTTTCATGCCCAAAAAAATATTCCGATTTGAATGCAGATATGGGAACTGAGAATGTGATCGTTTAGGAGGTTACGGCGGATGACATCTCGCCAGACAGTCTCGTCCTTAGCAATCCGCCTTGGTACACACGACAAGGAAAGCTGTCGCGAATAATAATCGCAGTGGCTGAGTCAGCCAGTGAGAATAAAGGACGCACAATGTGGAAGAGCTATTCCAGGTAGTGCGACCATGCGTCCCCTGACTCTTTTAACAATTGATCCAGCACACAAGGGACTTTGAACTCGGGAGACGAAGGCTGGGCACGTTGGCACGGAAGGAGAAGAACAGACGGAACTAATAATCGCCCGCCAGCATGCTTTTGTCAGTTTCCCATGACGAATGGGGCCTGTTAGGACTCCGCCAAACATGAAATAACGTGATTGGAATCAACGAATCACACACAGCGGACTTCAAGCGTGAATGTGTAGACATTTACGAAAGATAAAACTTTGGTTCATATCACAATAATGCATAGAGGGTTCAATGCTTCGGAGTTAAACCGTCACATGATCTCCTGTGGGGTAATCATATTCGGGAAATAACTGGTCGAGCTAATCGTAAATTGAGATATTTTAAAACAGAGCTTGGAAAATCCAAGGACAGGTTTAGAGAAATTAGCCACTTCTCCCTAGTTAGACTCCACTTGGAATACGCAGCTAGTATTCGGGATCTTTATGAGGTAGATTTGAAAAATCTATTTAGAACAAATGAAACTAAGAGGTTAGCTACGTTAAAGGTCGCTTCGATGATTTCATCAGTGTCACTGGCCTTATACAACAACTAGAATATGAATCGCTTTCAGGCAGGCGATTTAAATTCCGACTAATTATATTTATTGAAATTCCAAGACGATCTTTTTTCAGACGACTTCGATAATATTTTACGAAACCACATACTATGGCATATTGGATCATGAGACCCATTAATTTTTGAAAACCAATTTCTGTTTTGACGAAGTTATTAATATCTTACAAGCTCCATCACACTACAATAGATCAGATCATGAGAATAAAATTAGGGAAATAGATTGCAGAACACATATGTTTAAAATGTCGTTTCTCCCGCGATTGATAGGAGACCACTACAGCTATCACATACTTTTGAAACTAGATTAGTCGACAGGTAGAGTTGCTAATTAGTTGATTTTCTCCCGAACGGCTAAAAGATTTAAAAAAAGAGGAACACCCAGAACCAATAGGAGAGAATGAATGGAAAAGATAATCAGAGAAAACGTGTTACCAAAAGGCCTGCGTATGAACAGAGAGAAATGACGGTTGGGCATCGGATACCGTGGTAGACCGTTGAAAAACTGATGGTAATAATAATAAAGCGTCTTTATTGGGGCGAGATTGAGTCTCAGGAAGTCCCTTTTTTTCATCTAACCCCTAGTCAGAAAATACATGAAATAAGTGAGAAGAAAGGTGCAAACATTCGAGGGAAAATGTAAGGAAATACGGAGTAGATATTAGCTCGTAGGCTTCCGCGGATGCAGTTCTGACTGTTCCTTTTTTCGGGATTCATTCCGCGATGCATGTTTTAAGAAAACAACAATATTTCGCTGGTCCTTCATCAGGTTAACTGAACTGACTTCCTGTCAGTTCAGTTCACCTGATGAAGCTGGCAGGAGGACCAGCGAAATATTGTCGTTTTCTTAAAACATACATCGCGGAATGAATCCCGATAAAAGGAACAGTCAAAGGGGGAGATATCCTCGAAGAAGAACCCACTGCAGGAAAATACCTAAACATGAAGGGGAGTGTGAAAAACCTGCGAGCACCTACGGACATATTAAGATAATGTAACACCAACAAAAAAACAATCCATGAAATGCACACGAAATAATAATAATAAAAGGATAATTCATACATAACTGCAAAGTTAAAAGTAGATAAATAATAAGTAAATAAAAATCAATAATAAGAAAGTAGAAAAAATAAATAAAATTAAAATACTATAAATGAACAAATAAAATAAAATACAATAAATAAATCATAAACAGAAACAGGTGTTAATAAACCAAATAAAAAAGATACATACCATGAACAAAAGAAAGTTAAAGCAGCATTAAAAGTATATTTTTTAAAACAAATACTTAAATAAAATAAATTGAGTTTAAAAAATACATAATCTTCATAGAAAAAGAAAAGCAAGCAAACAAACATATCAATAACTTGTTACTAAGAACAATATTAGATTCGGCCCAACTTATTACATGTATGCATGCAACTGCGACAAGTATTTGATAATAGTTACTCATCAGCAGTGTTTTCTGCGAGGGATGTAACCTCGAAGGAGAAGTAATAGGACTAAAAAAAACAGTGATTTCACACACGCCACACGCTTGGGGGCGGAAACGGTTGAGTAAGTTAAAGAGTAACTTGCATCATCGGCCCCAGTTACTCGCACTCAGGTGTCACTCACACCCGAGTTGCGATATTTTACGACCTCTTCACCGCCGGGCGGAAACGCGATGGGAGTGTACATAGCGTGAGTGAGATGCAGTCAAGGGTAGCGGGCATGAACCATGTCTCCCGACGGACGCGGCCGCGAATGTTCACGAGTCGATCATGTGTCCCAGTCACGGTTAACGGCTTCCGGACAATGCGCGGGGCCAATGAGTAGAGGGGGAGAGGGGGAGTTTGAGCGAGATACCATCTATACTAATGTATATCTATACAAATAATCAAACAACATGAAATATTATCAAGACAGTGCATAAAGCTGCTGAAGGCGCAGCGATCGGGGTTTCAATTCCATTGAAAGTGAATTTACTTTTTCTATTCCTTTCATGTATATCATTCAAATCATAGATACAATCCTAAAAAATTCGCAATGGACTATTTACGTATTTTAGAACAAAATTGTTTTCATCCCATGATTTTCCAAACATTGATTAATATATATATATATATATAAATAAATATTCTCCGAGATATGCGATGGATAATGACCTCGGTTACCATGGTGGAACAAACAAAAAACTGGAACAATTATTCTTTTTCGCGATCTCAGCTGATAAAATTATTTTTTTCCTCCGGGATTATATGACGCAGATTAATTATTTATCTCACATCTCTTAATCTAACGTTTCGCAAATTATTAATGCATCTTCATGTCTTCATTAAATTAATACTTAAACCCAAACTCTTAAGCCCTATGCTCAATTGTCATATCAACCGCGTATCCATTGAGGCAGATGGAGAGGGCATTACGTCATCAAAACATAGCCTGACGACCATAATGGTTGTCCCTGCTCTTTCTTTACTTTCCTATGGTTAACTTAACGAAATGGACGAATTAGCGGACGTATAGCAAGAATATCCATCATTTGCTTAAAATGTATAACTAATAACTCTAAAAACCTATTTAGTTACTACGTGCTATGGATTCCACTCAATTTTACCATTATATTCACCAGGCTTGCGGATTGTTATCAATTTAAATAAATAAACAACACAAAAAATTAAGGTAAATTCATACGCAAGAAGTAACTGAATGCTGATTTCTAGTAAGTTATCAATAGGAAAACATAGTCAAATTGCGAAATAGTTTGTTAGCCTTTGTTTGAAGTGCGTTTCATAAAATGAGATAAAAATAAAATGGGGCTTCCTGGCTAGTTCTACCGTAATTCAGCAATGAAAGTGGAGATTTTAACATGGGCTCTTATGGAGGTTGCTCAGATTGCAACAGAACATTGTCAATTTGAACAAAAAAGCATATTCAAGCTTTTAATTAAAACTATTTATAAGAAGGGAAAAGTCCTGATAAATCGAATAAAAATAAAATATACATCGTCATTCCATTTTTTTAAGTTACAAGCGAATTACTGCCGTAACTGAAATCGAAATGCGCTACTTTCACGCAAATGGCGCTCATGTCTACTCACATGGCTGGACAAATGTGATCATTAAAAATATATTCATGGAACATTATGAATATTTTGTTACTTAATTCAGATTTTCATTAGGTAGCCTATTACATCACCGAAAGAAGGATATTTTAAACTGTATAAATTAGAATGTGAGCTTTAGTATTTGTCTTGACTCGCATAGTCACGCCAAAGCCACCTTAAAAGCACGAATGATATGGGACACAAAAGAACATGTTGCAAATAGCATTTTTATATATTTTTACTAATGATATTTCCTTTGAAAAGATTTTAGGGTGGGAATTTTCTCCTATGGTTTAATTCCACACAATACTACAACTGGTCTTCTCGAGTGTGGCAGTGGGTCAGGCTTTCCAAGATATATTTCCGGATTAGGCTCTTCTTCTTCCGGGCGAAACACAGTTTTCACCTGAGTAAGACAAGCGTGTCACTCAATTTTGCCTGGAGGAAGATGGAAAGCCTGTCCCGGTGCCATACCCAAGAAGACTTTATCCGTTTCATCCAACGACGAAGCTTACGGTCTTTCTCTACTGTATTCTGTCACTCCAAGGAAGTCCATTGAAAATGACACCGTCAAAATGCCGTCGAGCCATCAAAATGGACAGGTGTAAAAAAAAAATTCTGCGGAAGAGTACACTGTGTCTTCCATTCTATTGCATTACCTCCCCTACGGCTTTGAGAACACGTGGTAAGTGAAAGATGAAAATGGGAGTTAACCTTCTATGCACCGATACTTCGTCCAGCATGTGAAATCATTTCATTTGTTACCCCACTCGTGGGAGAATCAGGAACTAAAACTTACGAATGAGAGGTATTTCCGTTGCCAAGCTGTACGATTAATGCCACAAAGGCATATAGACGTAAAGGAACCTAATCTGAGGCAAAAAAATAAACTCTTCTATACGTTACCTCTAGGGTACTCCGCGTGATACAGGGTTAAAGGGCTCACGTAAGCAAAATTTTTAATTTTTTCTCAAACCTTTCGCTGTCTCTTACGAACAGAAGAATGTAAGTATCATTCTGTACACGAATAGAGAAATAATTACTTCAAAGATTCTCGGTTGAGTGGTATAATGAATAATCCTTGTGAAAATTTTGGAAGAACTATAACCTTTTTCAAATCTTATGCTTTAGTAATCCATTTGTAATTTTATTCATTTCTTATAAATTGCGCAAATTAATAATCATACAATCTGACAAATAAATTTAATCATTTCAGTGCTATAAAGTTGAGCGATATCTACGTGTGAGCCATTACATCGGCCCGCCGCACTTTTCACCCGAGATACAAAAGCCGATATATCGACCCGTCGCACTAGGGTGAAGTAGTAGGCTCAATAGAGTATCTGCCCCAAAGGCAGGAACGGAAGGTCGCATCTGAGGCAGTTTACGTCGGCCGTCAGCGGAATGCATGACGACGTACCTCCTCGCAATAACACCGAACTGAAAGCAAGCATCAGCCCAGAAGATTGTCTCATCGTTACACCCGTGTCACACACGCAGACCACCGCTCGACTCCACAGAGGATCGTGTGGGTTAGGTCACCGATTTCTAGTCGGGATGAATTGCCTGTTGTTTATTTATATTCTCTCTCTCCGAGCCGAGGCTTTTGACGGACGTCTGTCGCGGTCGCTACGTTGGAAGAGTTGGGGGGTTGGGGGGGAGGAGGAAAGGACCTATACGGAGGAGGAGTGGGGGGTAGACGGATGAGGGGGCGACAGAGAAAGATAAAAGGGGGGAAGGTTTTATTTTCTCCCTTTTAAATAGATGCGGGTGGGCGGGCAGGATGAGGGAGGCGAGATGGGTTGCCTCTCGCCGACTGCGCTTCCTCCTTTTAACCGCGGGAGAGACGAGGGCATTCGCCGCGGACACTCAGTGGGGCCCCCGCGACTGGGCAACCCAGACCGCTTCCGTCCCCTACAATCTGCCCCTCCCTCTCTGCCTCTCCACTCTCCTCCAACTCCCCGCACTGCCGACCCAATCTCATAACCCGTGGACACCTCAATGTCTCCCACCCAGTGAATCCATCCGCTTGAGATCCCTCCCCTCGAAAAACATCCCTCCCGTTCTTCGAAAGGTGAAAGTGTTTGGGGCCTATTTATGACCTCTGAAGTACCCGGCGGGAAGGGCGCTTCGCCCGACGATTGTTCGCCAATTTAGGGCGCTATTACGAGCGCAAATTCCCCATGTGAAGTGAGACGTTCAGTAACTAGTCGGTAGGTAGCATTCTGCAGGCTCATAATATTCACGGCCGAATGTTTAAATTATGGCTATCGATTTCTTTCAAAGTTATTATTTGAAAGCATGAGCTAGTTACCATAGAGTAATTGAAAACTTAACTCGAACTAACAATTTTTGACACTTCAATACACGAACAAATGCGGATGACATCATCGAAGCTCTTTCTTTGCTTAGCGCATACCAATTCGGCACATGTTGTTTGCCTAGTGCGCAGGGTCTGAAACGAATGGAAGGCAAGTCCACATATGTGCTACGATGTGGGAAGCGCACTAAAAATAATGGAATGCGCCTCTTAACGCGCTTCCGAATCGCGAAAATTAGCAAAAGAGTGAAAAATACATTATGCACTATGACATCCGGGCGAAATGGGCCTTTAGTGTAGTCTGTCACTACTTGCGAAATCAGTATCTGAACAGTTTGATTAACAGGGAATAGACCTGGAGCTCATACGTAGGCGGTTTAATGAAGGTGATCCGTCCTTCAGACACGGGTGTGGCACAGTAGTCCCCGAAGAGCTAATCAAGTTTTACCGAGTGATACAAGCTACCTGCTCATCAACAGCAATCATCATTCGGCTGACCAGTTTGCTGCAGCTCGCCACAGTACTCTCCAACCCAACCAACGACTAATTCCTCCAAAATTCTTCATTTAAATGTCTCTCATAATATGATTCAAGTACTACACACACTGTAGCGATCATCCAACCTAATAACGAAGCATATTTGTGACAGGGTAGTGAATAGTGCAAAAGTAAAGGGTAAACCATGGGAGAACTTCCGGGTGGAGGAAGATTTTCTAAGAAGGAAATTTAAAAAAAATTAGAAGGAGGTGCGCAAGAATATTTCAGTATCGAGGTAATCATTTAAACGGAGTCAGCTGTGTACCGAGAAATACACTTTTATGACAGAGCCTACCCCAAGGGTACCCCGTCAAGCATGCAATCCTCATACATTCTTCATACTTATTTGGATAAAATTTCTTTGAGCATTAAGCAACATAAAAGATATTCTCCAGCAACTCTGTATCCTATAATATCAATATTTAATGGTAACATAACAACACAGCACACTTAACTCAAAAACCAAGAGCTGGATTCCGACGCGTAATCATCGGGTAAGCATCACCGGATGATGTTGCTCTCGCATCGAAACCCAGGTCGTGGTCCTGAAGTACTTGTTATAGTGCTACGAAAGTTATCATCAAATACTTATAACGATGAGTAAGTTTTATCATTAATTTTTTTGGTAATGCGTTTGTGCGTAACGATGATAGTCGTTGGCGCGGAGCATCCATTTACCAAATCAACTAACGCTGCTCGGAAATCCAAGAATCCGATTCGTCGTAATGGTTGGGGCGAATGTCAGCGAATATATCTTCCCAGGACTGAAGACCCATTCCCTTTTCCCGATCAGGGGTATTCATGGTGGCCCCGCATGCCACCCCTGTGCCACCCCTTCCCTCTCTCTCGCTCTCTCAACCCTATCCTCTCTCTCCTTAAACCTCGTACCGACCCACTCCCATCCGTTCCGGAAAGGCGGCCCTGGGGTTGGCAGCCACCCTTTCCTCTTCCCGGCCGGATCATGACGCAATGATATACGACGAACCCCGAAACCTTATTTGAATATAAAAGTCCACGAGGGGCCCAACATTATGGGCGCACTCACAGGCGGTTGGGGATAAAAAAAACTTGTGTTGGGTGGAGATCTGGGGGATGGCAAAAATAATCCGAGAAAAAATACAAGGTGTATAATATTATTATTAGAGTGATCTACCGGCAGGTTAAAGTGGAATTGAGTTGAAACCCTCTGTACATATTTTTACAGGCACACTCTCCCCATTCTCCTTACGTGATTTCTCCCTACATTTCTTTCTACATCCTTACGTGAATTTTTCCTACACCTCTACTCCCTACGTACAAAAGAACAAATTTCACAAAAGATTATGCTTCCATTATTACGTCAGTAACTTCATCATTTCCAGAACTGTAAAAAATCGCTCATACCTATCGAATACGGTCCTCCTAGAGTTCTTTTCTGTCACTGAAGGACTCTATAAACAAGTAAAAATTAAAAATTTAACTAAAAAGTAAATAAAGGCTTTAAGGTATTCGAAGCCAGGTAACATTTCACATGAAAGTCTTTGAATTCGGTCCAATTATTAAAAAAAAACATATATCTAAAAAGGCCACGTTTTTATTATTACGTCAGTTACTTCATTACTTCTACAACTGTAACTATGCTCACATATATAAAGTTTAATTTAAGTAGTAAAGAATGACTTTAAGGTAGTCGAAGCGAGCTAACATTTCATACGAAATTATTTGAATTCGGCCCAATTATTTAAAAAAAAAAAGTTTCATAAAAAGGTCATGTTTGTATTATTACGTGAGTTACTTCATAATTACCACAACTGCACCAGTTCATGCATGAAAGCCGAAACGTGGTCCTCCTCGTGTATCCGCGGCAAGGTCAAAAAGCGTGCAAAACGCACAGTTGAATTCACGCGATCATTGTCAAGGAACTCCAGTTCGGAGCGAAGGAACGCTCCAGCGATGCTGCGGGGAGGTTTTATAGCTCTTGTCTGCGAGGAGGAGGGAAGAGAGTCGAGGGAGGAGAACAAAGATAGCATGGCCGCGATCACACTCCCTCCCGCCTTCTTTTTATTACTTCCTTTCATCCGGGCCCGTCTCCACTACCCTCTTCAATGTTACGTACCGGAGTGGAGAGAGTGAGGGCATCGGGCCCATAAACGCGGACGTAATTGTCAACGCTGAAAAGAGAAATAGTAACCTCCTCATCCTCCCTCCGCTCCAAGATGGGAGAGCCATAACTTTTTTCTCCGAACGAGCTGCGCGGGGGAGATTTCGCCACTGAGCCATGCGGTTTAGCACTGACCTCTGGCGGGAGGAGGGAAGTTGTAAACACCAGCATGGCCCGCGGTCGTGTGTTTATTTTTCCTTGGGACGGCACGGCCATTTTCCACTGCGACAGCATGCCAGAAATGAAATTAAGAATTCGTCATGGGACGTCGACGGCGTATGCATGAACATTAAAGGCAAAAAGTAACGAACCACTGAGTGGCGCTACATAGGTGGCCTCCGCGGGAACTACATCGGGTCTTCAAGTTAAAGTTTTAAGCTTAGCTTTGTTGAAAAGTGATACATGAAATATAATCTTTCTTTGTATTTTCCACATTGTTTTGTTATTACCGACTATGCATTCGACAACTTACGCCATTATCAAGGTGAATGGACTTTGATAATGACATAATTTCTCGAAACAAAGGTCGGTATTAATTAACCTGTGAGGGAAGTATATACAAATCAAGATTTTACCTCATACATAGGTTCTCGGCGTATTATCTCTAGTTTTCCGGCGACAGCTGCTAAGTATTTCAGTGGCCCGGTAGTTTTTGCCCTTGATGTACATTTAGTACACACAAGGAGGCCTTCAGGTTGCACACCAGGTCAAGTACCTCAGCATAACTGGGTCTGAAGATAGTGATTTTTTCATCGAGACATCGGCGGAAATAGAGGGGCAAGACAAGATTTGATTAAGGTCTCGTATCAATCACAAAAACCACCACATTAAGTTTGTATTGGGGCGTTCTAGAATGAGCAGCCTTAAATATTTCAGTAATGTCGCGAGATTTCAGGATATATTCATTACATGAAGTGAGAGAAGGGTCACGCAGAGTAGAAATGTAAACTCTAAATTGGACCGGCGCTGAAATTTATTTACCTACGCGCGTCCATACGGAATGAACATATAAGGCAAAAATTAAGGAAACACAACTGCACATGGGAATTCAAGATAAACTTTCCCTGCGCTACCTAGAACTTTAAGTCATGAATGGTTGTTCAATCCAAAGATACGTTGACTGCAGCCCTCCACCCTTCCCAATCTAATGATAGTTCCATAACCTCGTGATATCTCTTCCTATGTACTTTCCTTTTTATTTGATCCATGAACTCATTCCTGGGTCTTCCTCTGGAGACTTATCCCTCTATTTTGCATTCAATTATATTTTTCACAAACCCATTACGTCTCAGGGTGTGTCCAATCCATCTAATTCTTCTTTTGCCTACGGTATTCCTTCCATATGGTTCCTTCTTCTTCTACTCTTCTGTCACCAAGTTTCGAAGGCTTCCAGTCTCTTCTGGTCAGCTTTTTCAATGGTCCATGGTTCCGATCCATAGAGTGCCACGCTCCAAGCGAATGTTTTCGCATACTGTTTCCTGGTCCGCAGTCCTATCCTCTTTGGGCACAGCAGTTGTCTTTTTCCCATGAACTCCTTCTTAGCTTGGTCTCTTCTCCGCTTGATGTCCGTTGTACTGCTTCCGTCCCACGTGATGGTACTTCCGATATAGGTGTAGGAATCCACTTGCTCTAATTTTTCTCCTCTCAGGGTGACTTCTACACTCAGTTTCTCTCTTTAGCAAACTAGGATTTTTGTCTTCGTCCTTTTGATTGAATCCTGAGTGTATACTCGAAAAGAATCCCATACGGCGTGGAAAACCTCACACTTCGATAAGGAATCAGTTGAGGGTCTCAGTCACGCAGAGAGAATATATAGACTTCAAATTTTTTTTGCTTCTGTTCACGAGAGAATTTTTAGTTATCAATTCTAGCATTCATTTCTAAGAATCTCCTCGAACACCATCTTTATCAGTTTTCGCAGGCGCATTTACTCTTATCTATGAAGTTACGACTTTTGCTTTCACTGACAACATCAAAGAAACCTGAAGAAAGACAAGAAATATTCTCCTTGTGTATAATTTCCGAGAAATAGAACGTTTGCAGCGAGTCTACTTATCCTCCATAATAACATGCTTACGACACATCAATGGAATACTTAAACATAGACTGGCGTATGCTCTATAATAAAGACCGTACACTCAGAGCCAGCTCTGAGGATCGCTATCGACAAATCCACATGCCAACACAAACATGTGCGGTGGGTTCAGATACAAACAAAATTCTCGCATTGCGTGTTTTTCAAGGCTCAAAAATGGAATAGTTTGAACAACAAACACTCGACTTGTATTATAAACTCAAAACTTCGCACATCACGTGAAAATGAAACCACTCTGCAAACCAAACGTTATCGCAGCATAGCCATACAGAATAAAATTTCCTCATGTACACCAAGGGTTGAAATTCGCCATGAAAATGCCATGTGACTTGACCGAGATTCGAACCGGGATCTTCCAATTGCCGTTCAAGTGTGTTGGCCAGGTACGCCACCAAGCCATCTTTCATTGCGAATTTCGAGGGGGGTTTATGCGAACTAAACGTTCACGCCTCAAGTCTACATTGTAGCTCATGATACGTTAGTCGTGCTTTACAAAGCCACTGTCGCGGCGAATAAGCCCAACATTGCCTATTATATAATATTTATTATAATATTTTTAATTATAATATTTATTTCATGTACCATATCATTTGTAAATGTTATGATTGAAAATTTGCTTACTTTTTAAAAGATTTTTTGAAGAGGGAAAATGTTTGACGAAAATTTCAGTGCGTCGATCGAGATATTAAACGTTTTGAGTCCTCGATTCAAACACAGGAAGACATAAAATCGCCACCATCGCTGGTACATGATCACAAAAGACATGACCATCCATGTCATCAGGTGACATCCCAATGGCCCCAATCTCTTCGAAATCGATGAAAGGAGTAAAACGGCTAATAAGGAAATATCACAAAAAAATTAGACCAACCGCTTTTCAGGGTCCATCAATCGCTTCTGGTTCCTCTCCATGAGGGCGCACCTAATTTCAAACCAGAAGCTACACAAACTCTCGCATTAAGTATCGCACACCAAATGAGAGGAGCCTCTCACACTGGAGCATTGTGGGGAGATTTTTTGAAGAATAAATGAAGTTATTCCATGAAATATTATGGATAAGAGAACTGTAGGAAGTAGGTCAGCCTTCGGATTGTTGACAGCTAATGACGAGTATGACCGGGACGTAAAGGTAAGCTATGCAATCCAAGTGTCATAATTCATCCAGAGAAATATCATCAGAAATTTTGCGGAAAAGGACGGCGGTTTTAATCAAATTTGGAAATAGTTAATTAAACCAAATGTATTTGTAGCCTACTTCTCGCTTCATACGACGATGTCCCATCTTAGTAATCTTTAAGTTTGTACCATGGTATTAGCATTCTGTATCAAACACCCATGTATTGAGCCGTGAAAAACCCACCCAGGCGGTAATTGAACCCTGACCCTCGGATGAACGAGCGAGGAATCTACAGGCGGATTTACCCACGAAAGAAAGTATCACAGTAGCATTTCGAAGCGCTTGAATACGACTTCCATGTGTAAGCAAGGAATTCCAAAGGAGTTAGGGTCAATGGTGGTAGTAATCGACTGTTTCGCACTTGCAAGTAAAATAGAATGACTTTAATTTTGACTGCCAGATGCATATCAATGCTGCGATGATATCTCATCGCAACCGATGAAAACTTGGTCGCAGGTAAAACGAAGGAACAAACGTAGGTAACGAATGTAAACAACGAATAAATAAGGACGACCCATTGTTACATATTTCAATATTAAATTTTAATTGAAAATATTTAAATGCAATGTACCAGAAAGGTAAGCATTACCACTTTTCAGTAATAAGATAGGAATAACTATACGACCCTTCTCATGCTTGAGACGCTGCATTAATGTAATTTATACAACTTTATTCCATAAATGAAGTCCACGAATACCTGCGGGACTCGATCTCGACCAAGCACCTCTTGTATTATATGCCATAGCATATAATATGCTCGTAGAGTTCTATTTGAGACTAGGGCTCATTGGATATTCATTCTGAACGAAATTTAAAGTGCAAATATGCTAGAGCATCCTGTTTTGAAAAACGCGAACTCTTTTCGTAAACTGTACGGCGCGAGTAAACTTTCCGCATGCGTTGGGAACGCGTATAAACGTAAATCTATAAGTTTCGTCACCCCACCCGTGTACAGATATATACACATAGAGAGAACCCGAGTTTTCCCCTTTACTTCCCACGCAGTAAGTCACAAACTTCCTGGTTCGTGCGAGCCTGCGCTTTAATGTTACAATGTCAGAGGAGTTCAAAGACCTCGCCCATTCGAGGCCTCGAAGGCGAGAAAAGAACGTAGCTTAACATATAAAAGGCTCTTTCGTAGAAAAAAATATGACCAAATCCTCGTTAGTTTCAAATAGCCAATGGACATATTAACGTCACGTATACACATTATAACATATGATTTTCGATTTAGGCAGTTTGAGCGAGATAGTTCCCTAGTCATAATGGAGGCCATATTTGGAATATACGTTATAATTTTAGCAGCTGTAGGAAGCATGAATTAAATACCACATTTTAGTAATGCAATCATACACTTTTATACGACTGAACTGGTGATTAATTAAATTAAAATATCCACGTAAGTCATTGATTTCACTCATTATTTCTCGCGGTAGATACAAAACTTCATCATAACGGAATATTTTTTGCGATTCTGAAATAATAATTACGGTAACTAAATGATTAATTTTCAAAAATAGTCGGGAAAACATACAAACAAAGTCCTGTAGATTTTTTGACAAGATCTGTGTGTTAGAAATGCCTCATTTTTTTCAATAAGGTCTCTCCGGAGTGAGTAACATACCATTTCCCACGAAAAGGGCTGGTAGTATTTGTCTAAAATCTCGGAGAGTAGTTCGGTAAGGGGTTGATATTTTGGTATCTTTGGAAGAGTAAGATATTTTTCGTTAAAATTACACTAAAATTCATTTACTTATCAGTGAAATGATATTTCGCTCGAAGTACCTTAAGATGGTTGGAACTGATTGAATTTTTTTGTATTCGTACATGAACAGATTTTCGTGAAAATTTCCATTCGTGTTCTAATTAGAAGTATCAATGTATAGAAGGGAAAAAATTGCATCGAACCGACTCATTTTACGGGAAATTAAACGCTATTTTATCACGCAGTCTTACACTGAAAGAAAAGGTCGGCTGGAGGAACCTGAGAATTGGTTGTCGTAACCAACTTTGTTAGATACTGGGGCGCCATCCAATTAGTTGGCTGTAGCAGCCATTTTCAATAGATACGTCGGAAATGGCTGCACCGACCAACTTTCTTGGTTCCGCTGCCTACGTAGTTGGGTCTTACATCCAACTTTAGTGGAAGTAGCAAGTGATCGCTATACTGTCAAGACTATGCACTCTCTACAGTTCTTGCTCGACTAGTATTGAATATCAGGTGAAATCTCTACATTAACAATCATAGAACAATCAATATTTTAACAAAAAATTAAACCTGAAAGACAGAATCATGAATGTTACAACGAAATATTGGTTCTTGATTACCATGCTTACGTTTAAATTTATCAATGAGACAGTTCAGGCCCAATACGCTGAGTAATTCTCTTGTCTGGTCATCCATGTAGCCCTCCAACAAAGATTCAATATTCAAAAAACCTTTCAGTATTCGATGAAGGCCGATTCAATATTCCACACACACACACACACACACACACACAAACACACAAACACACGCACCACAATAATAGCAACTCGCACGAACACGGGATATGCCGGAAGTGAAAATGGCGAAGTAGCTCAGGTTGCCAGGAACGAACGAGTTTGCGAATTTATCAATAGAGCGCTCTGAAGTAGAAGCTTAGTCCGCCTGACAATCGCATTGGTTGTCCGATCCAACTATTGGTAAAGAGGCTTCTCTGGTGAGGTGTATGAACCAACACGGTGGTACACCGACCAAGTAGCGACTATCCAATTAAATTAGTTGGTATGTCCAATCATCTTGACTATCGCATCGATAGTAGTTGATATTCAATCCAACTTTTTCTTATCCAACTAATATTGGATGCTTCACCCAATCTCTTTTTTGAGTGATAGGGCTCATGATACATATTTCATAATAATTCAGTCACCTATGATCAGATATTCTTATGAACCCCAAGTAATGCATTTATTGATTAATATAAGTGTTGCTATCAAAATCCAAACGTGAAACGCCGAGTCCTATATTTTAAAATAAATGGATTCAATATAATATCCTGTAAGATTGTAAAACAAAATGCATGATATTTTGTATCATTAAAAAAAACAGAAGCACTTCCGCGAAATGTTTCCAGAGAATTTTCTTCGACTTACTTCATCTAAGTAATTAATATGGGCACTCAATGCTCTCGATCAGCGTCCCAGCCACCTAGTGAGGTCACGCCAATCTGACCTTGAGCATCATAATGGAGTCATTGTGATCATTGATACCCGCTGGCTTCAACTGGGAAGAAGGGGGATTTGATTGACAAAAAGAAACGAAGTCGAGAACGTTCGAGAGGGAGCACGCCTATGGAGGTATTTGCACATCGAGACACGATGATGATCAAATCACACACGCTAGCCTTCCGAATCGCCCGTCTGAACGAGGGCGTTATCCTCGTCGCCGCATAATAGAATGAGAATCAATCTTGTTACCACGCGGTCGAGAGTGCCGGCCGGTCGCCTTGAAGGAGATCAGCCGACGCAGGCGTCATCCCTCCCTCCACCCCACCACTAAATCTATATATTACCCTACAAGCCATCTCAAGTGCGTTTGGCATGGGGAGATTTACCAACAACATGCACTACAGCAAAAAAGTAACTTTAATCAATATGCACTACACTGTAGGACTATTTGTTTTAATATTTAGTCTATAAAAATCCTGGTCCTCCAAAGCTAAAGGCTTGTCTAGAGGTGCCAATTTAGATTAGATTTTGTTGGATTACGATGATATTGAATTATTATTTTAAAATATACATGACATTGTTTCACACGACAAGAAATTGTAAATTCACTCTGTGAAGTATTGTATAGCACCATGAATAACACTGTAACCTTATCACTCTTTTGTCATATAAATGTTGCACGGTATTTTGCTTACCCCCACACAAGTTCCGATCTTTGGGGTAACCTAAAGCTTTCATAAATTATGTGTTGCTGTTTAAATGTATTTACACATTATGGGAGCATTAAATTATTATTATTATAGATATTTAGATACATGAATAAGACAATACATTAAAATGTTTAAAATATTTACCATTCCTATGTATTAAAATATTTATATAAATAGTATGAAAAAAATTTACACGGATATTACAACACACATTTATAGCTGTAGAGATCAAGCACTACTATCGAAGATACAGTTTTATAGATCAATTGTTTTTATCAACCATTGCTCAATTTCCTTTTTAACCTATGATAATGTTTATAAATTTTTAAAGTGTGCCGGAAGACTATTTAAAACTTTAGGAAATTTTTACATTGAGCTGTCTATCACCATATTCACTATAACAAGGGAGTACATAGTTAAGTACATATTTATCAGTCGCAGTAATAATACTAAACATAATTTGTATCATGACTATTGTTGCGTGGTAGCACGTTAGTCAACGTAGCACTCTCATAGCTTCTGGTCTGACTGCGCACTGTTATCCTGATTGCACTTGGCCAGCGCCCTAGCGACCAGGGAAAAGTGCGCCACTTTTATTTAAATTCTGAAGAGTGCTGCGCGCCAGGTGCGGAATCACCCAGTGCCGCACACCCTATCGGTGGCTTCCACTGCATTTCGTAGATGTAGGTAAGTATGATTACAATGTTACAGAAACTACTGAGTTAGTGTATAATGAAACACCTTACACGAGATTCGAGGGTCAGGCTGGGATCATGAAAAAGGTGATCTTGGTGACGAAAGATGAAAATATGAAAGGTGCGAGATTAAGAAACAAGCATTAAGGATCAAATCAACTAGTTAGCTACACTACCTGTCGACTAACCTACTCCAAAGTGTGTTTGACAGCCATTATGGACTCTTATCGACCAAGGGAAAAACGACATTTAAATCTGTTCAGCGGTCTATTTCCCTAATTTTACTCTCATTAACTGATCTACCACGGTATGTTGGAGTTCGTAGGATATTAATAACTTCGTTAGAAAATAAATTGGTTTCGAAACTTACATGAAAGATTAATGCAAATATTCATAGTCGTATTCCAATGGGTTACCTGGGTATCCCATAGCCAGGTACATCTACATCTACGTAATACCCTGCGAGCCACCACGAGGGTGTGTGGCAGGGGGTGAAGATCACCAAACATGCACTATTGCCATGTAAGTAGGATATATAATGTAGACATGCTAGAAAATAGGGTCATAGTTTATTAGTTACTACAGTAGATTATTAGTTATTGCAAGTAATTTCAGTAGTTATTACAATAGAATATTAGTTACTACGGTATAGTACAGGTTAAAATCTACATAATAAGGAAGGGATTATTGGTAGTTATTACATGCATCATGCACTACAGACTATTCTAACTATGTTTCACCTACCTATCCCTTTTGCTACGTTGCCTATTGTTCTCTCTTATGGTACGCGGGAAAAATGACATTTTAAATCTATCGGTACGGCAATCTATCTCTCTAATTTTGTTAATATGGTCAAACCTAGCATAATACGCAGGGGTTCTTAATATATATCTAACGTCATCTGTGAACAAATCGGTTTCGAATTTACTTAAAAGGTTTAACCTAAATTTTAACCTGCGTTCTGATAGTAATTCCCATCCTAGTTCTTCTATTAAACTCGTAACACTAATACAATTATCATAACGACATTTAACAAACCTAGCAGATCTCCTTTGCACGCGCTCTAATTCTTTTATCATACCTAAAGGTAACACCCTGGTACCCTAAGGTAACACCAGGGGATCCCCTACGCTTCCGAATTCCGAAGATAGCGACTCGTTAACAATCGACCTACTTGCTATTCATGCTTGGTGCGAAAAGTGGCAGATGGAACTAAACATAAAAAAGTGCGTAGCAGTCAGCTTTTGGAAAAAGAAAAATAGGCCAGGTAGGGCTTACAGAATTAATAATACGGAAATTATTCACGCCGAGTCTGTTAAGTACTTAGGGGTCACAATTACTCACGACCTATCTTGGGGAAAACATATTAGGGAAATATGCGGTCAAGCATATAGGAAGCTAGGCTTTATCAAGAGAGTATTCGGAAAATGTGAAGAGAAAGTGAAAGAACGTTGTTATTTTGCAATCGTTAGGCCTCATCTGGAATATGCTGTTAGTGTATGGGATCCATACGAAACGGGGTTGATATCAGAGTTAGATCGCGTACAGCGAAGAGGAGCTAGGTTTGTGAAACGATGCTACGATAAGTTGGCTAGTGTGTCTGGACTGTTAGAAGAATTAGGATGGGAATCGCTATCACAGCGTAGATTAAATTGTAGGCTTAACCTCCTAAATAAATTTCAGGAAAATCATTTTACTGACGACGTAAAAAACATACTATTAACCCCTTCGTACTACGGCAGATTAGATCGCGCCAATAAAATTAGAGAGCTAGATTGTAGAACCGATAGGTATAAAATGTCATTTTTTCCGCGTACCATTCGGGACCATAACAGCTGTGATCGTCGTCATGAATAGTTCGAGTATTGACAATAGGCAGGCAGTAAATCTTTCTCATTATATTTTCTACTCTCTTATTTATGCATGATGTAAATATTGATGTTCTTATTTATGCATGATATTTAGAATCTGTAGTAGTAGTCTTTGTATCCCTTGCATGTTGGAACGATTGAAGATAGAATGTTTCTTGGGTATTAGATTTTAAATTGGCGCTTTGCATGTGTGGTACGCGGGTTTTAATGTAATGTTCTACCATATCATTCATGCATGCCTGGTGCGAAAGCACCCCCTGCCACACACCCTGGGTGGCTTGCATGGTATGACGCAGATGTAGCTGTAGATGTAGATGTGCGCTGAGTGATTCATAAACCTTACCTGGGTAACACCCAGCCAGGGGACGCCAGAGTGAGAGATTTGGCAACAATCCCGCGGAAAAATACATATGAACGGTTCCGCTGAATGACTCTCGATGTTTTCGATGCTCATTTTTCACCGTAACCAAGCACGCTGTAAACAATAATATAGTAAACTGTTAAACGATGTTGATGAAAAGTAATTGAAGGAATATGAGAGAATGTTTACAAAATTACGAAAATATTTATGTAACATGAAATGGTGAGGAATATGAGGGTGGTTCAATAAGTACCCGTGTTTGTAAACTGAAGACGTTAATATGGAAAGTTGTCGATATTATCGTGTAGTGCCATTAGTACAGTAGTATCAATTCGTCCCACGCGTGGGCAGCAGTACTGCGTTAGTGGAGCTTTGAGTAAGCTTCATGCCACGGCTTCATCCTACTCCGTGCTTCATGCCTTACCCAGGAAATCAACGGCCTGGGGGAGGGTTAGGGGACAACAGTCCCCTGGGTAACGACTATGAATACCATTCCTGAGCCAAGGGGTTCCCCCACACCTGGGAGACACCCAGGTAACGACTATGAATACGGCCCTAAGTCAATTTTTTTTTAATCGACGGTTTCCAAGAGATTCCAATCCTAGTTGTTGCACGTGGTCAGTGACACTAACGAGACTATCATAACTGCATTTCACGTCATGGAAGAATCTTGCCGTTCTTCTAAATACAGGTTCTGCCGATCTTCTATGTACTGGCTCACTACCAACAATGGTCTTATTTTTCGTCTCCTCTTCCTCCCCCTCTCCCCCAGAATGCTTTCAGTCGCTTATAATACGCCCTTTAGTAATTCAAGCCGCAAGTCGTCGCTTGTGCGAGACGACCGGAGTGCGAATGCCAAGGATAAAATCTCGGGGTACGTACGGACGTGGGCTCTTCACTCGAGCATTCGTCGGTGCGGTCGCACTTGAGGTAGCCTGAGCGAGATATTTCGTAGTCATAATAAGTGCAATATTCCAATTAAACGTTTTAATTATAGCAGCTGTAGAAAGCATGAATAAAATATTGCATTGTTAATTGAGCAGAAATATATTGGGACAGAAATTCTCAGCAATTAAATAAAAATATGTAGGTACAATATGTAACAATAAGTCTTATATTTGACTCATTTTTTTCATGCGGTACGTTTAAAACACCTTAACAATTGAAGGTTTTTTTACGATCCTAAAAAGATTACCGCGGTGTCTATGTGATTTATTTTCGAAAATATTTGAGAAAACGTATAAACTACACGTTTAAAATTTTTTACGAGAACTGGGATGTTATTAATTATTCGTTTTTTTTAAATATGCTCCCTCAGGAGTTCACACGCTAAACATTTCCCGTGTAGAATGGCAGGCACATTTCGTCAAAATTCTCGGAAATTAGTTCAGTACGGGGCTGATATATTGATACGTTTGGAAGAGTAAGACACATTTCGTTAAAATGAGACCACAGTATTGAATTCTAGGTGAAGCGATGTTTCGCTCAAACTATCTTGTTTCGCTCAAACTATCTTAAGGAGAAACCTTCATTTTAAATAACGGACTCCGGTTTTCCGTAGGAGCACGTAGTCGACATACGGTGATGAATGAGGCAAGTTGCTGAGGGAAAGTTCTACTGTTTACCTGGTTTATCAAATACGCTTTCCAATGTAAATGATAATCAGTCATTTAATATACACTGTTAGATATTTTCAGCCTGAAGATAATTATACCCTCCCCCTGGTTAACACACTGAAAAATCAAAATTAAGAGCTGGCATACACTTGACAAGAATGCATCACTTCGTAGAAGTTTTTTTCGTCGGTATACATAATAAAGCACACTACTCTGTAATTTTTTACAGAATTATACTCCGCACCATTATGATTAAAACAAACACCGTGTGACATCTATATTACACTCAACTGTTAACACAATTAAATTGAGTTCTTTCCCCGCTACCTACTCTCTTACCTACCCTTTCATGGTGGGTGTCCTATTATATTTTTTAAATGTCTTAGGTCTAGGAGGCAGGCCGAAAATTTGCGAGGGCGGGCGCCTTTTTTTTGCGAGTCCGGAATTGTTCAAAAGCCTCCGCTGCCGGAGGGAGGGGAAATGCCGGGAATTTAAGATAAGAATGACTGAACATTTAAAAAGTTTTACAAATAATGACTATAACTCTGTGTTTGCCAAGCATCTGCTAGAGTCGAATCACTCCTCAAGTTGTAATACCTCAATTTTATATTTCTGTGGTATTAAGGTGTTCAACTGTTTTTTTTAAAGAAAATTTTGAAATTTTTTCAACATTTAAAACATGTAGTCATAGGGGCTTGAACGATTTTACTCCAGACAAACTGTCCCCCTTTTTTACTGAGCCTCTCCCCCTGTCTTTTAATATTTGACGCTGTTGTTTTACGCTTTACAGAGGTAGTGTCCTCGCTCTGTTAACCAACCTAATCCTCTCCCCTCCTGATCCTTCTCCCCCCCTAATCCCCACCACCTTTCTCCCCTCTGATCATGTATAAATCCATCGCATCTGTGCTTAGCACACGACCACTGATGATAATGTTGTAACATTGAAACCGGTTATGTGTTTTATCCCCCTATAGACGGAATTATGAAACAGCATGAAAAAAGACCACTACTATATTAGTCTTTTTAAGAGTGCAATTTAAGAATTTAAAAGAAATTGCAGTTGATTTGATAATAACATTTATTTCGAAATGTGACGTATTTGTATTGTGTATATTTAATTTTAAAGTAATACTTTACATTGTAATATTTTCACAAGGTTCCTTCAACATTACCTTCATGACGTACCTTTTTTTTAAACTTTCCCAATGTTTTCTTCACATTACAGCTGAAACTATTGATTTCAGAGCTCCACCAGGCACGTCATCGTCAGCAAATAGCGTCACACATTCACATATTCAAAATGTTTGACAAACCGCCCAAAGAGACGCAACATTCCTCGCACTTAATCCGAAGCGTTACAATTTTGTCTATGGCAGCAACTAAATGGAAACTCCCCTCAGAAATCAGATATTTCCCTGATGTCGAAACGTAACAAATTTGACTCGCTCGACTATAGAGGGTTAATAAAAAGAGTGGAAAACACGAAGTCATTTTTCTTTTACTACGTCTAAATTCCACAAAGTACAATGGTCTACCATCCCGTATAACCAAGCTTTACTCAAACCGTTCGCCAGGGAAAATATCTAAACCTCATCATCTCGTTTTCATAACTACCCCCACAGTTGGAATTCCACTCGACCACGCCGGACCGGCTTACATTAACTGATACGGATTTTCAATTCACTTTGGGGGTGAAGGAAGAAGGGGAGAGAGAGGGGAGGGGATTACATATTTCATGGCGAGGGGGATCAAAGGTCGAAAGCGTGGGGTTGAGGGGGTAAGGGGGCGTCTTCATAAAAAATTTCGAGGCGAAAGCAGAGAGAGAGAGATTGGAGGTTCCAGGCCCGTGAAGTTGGCGAGAACTTTTGATCTCCACATCTCTGTGCCGCCGTCCTCTTTCCTCCGCCGAAAAGCCGACTGCTATATACACACACACACACATACAAAACTCATTTCCACTTCCTTGCCTTCACCATCCCTTTTGCCCGGGCTCCGTAACCTTGGCATTGAGATACAAGAAAAAACTCTTAGCTGCGATCGACTAAAAACGTAAAAAAAATGCATGATATCCGAAGATTATTGCGATAACGAGTGGAATTTATGCATGGTGCAGAAATAAAAAAAATGCAATTATCCTCAGAAATTAATTTTACTACGGCCAAGGCTTCGATGTTTTTGAAGCAATATCATCAGGTCTGATGCGACCTAGGTTTCGATTTTTTTATCAGATCATCAGGTCTGATGACTTTACATCGTGCAAATATAACAATATCGGCAGAGTCAAGAGAGAAAATTTGCAAGTGATAAATATCGCAAGGATCCGTTCTCAAAATATAGATATATTAACTGTATAATGCACAAACATATAACACATATGTACACATAACAAATGTACACATACAAAATATGTTAATCTCCTTCATTTTTCGGGATCAACCGCGTAATTTCGTTGTGATTGACACAACACAACACTCACAACAAAAAGACGCAGTTGATCCCGAAAAATGAAGGAGATCAACGTGGAGCACCGCGAAAGCCTTCGTTCTCACATCAAAAATATGAGTACATTTTTATGCAGATATGAAAAAATGGCAACTAACCACACACATAAACTTAACTGCTACCTAGGTTTCGATGTTTTTACGTCATTATCAGACCTGTCATTGTGTAATGATGATGTAATCATTACATTATCAGAATTGATGGTGATGTAAAATCATAGATACCTAGGTCACAGTAAAATTTATTTCTGATCTTACAGAAGTACGTTAATGCTGATTTACAGTAAGTTATCGATGGACAACAGAAAAATCGCAAAATAAGAGCCCGCAAGCGCTATGGGAAAGTGAGGGTCAACGAACTTGAGGACTGACTTCAGCTTCTAGCATTGGCCAGCATAGCAAGAGCCCTCTCCGTATACCTCAATATCCAGGCAGGGTCGGTCTGAAGCTCGACAAGAGCAGCGTCCACAAGGAGGATAGCTCATAACCTATCGAAGACAATAGATATTTCAGCTGAGCTTTCAGTCTCGGTGAATGCGACCAACTCATACCTGCGACGCAAAAATTTATTCCGAACATTTTGATTTTTAAAAATCCTTCGATGAGTGGCCTTATGGATTTTAACTCTAGAAACTGGAGGTTAATCACATTTTGACTGAAAGAGAGAGAAATTGTTTTTGCAGTGAGGAACTTGACGATTGAATCATCCGCGCTAAAATATAAATGAACTTCTGATGAGTGGATTGGACTCTCTGAACTTCCAGGCTTTCTGATGATCCCTTCGTAGCATTGTAGATCAGAGCAGAAAAGGTTAATTGTTAATGAGAAATTTTACAGTCTCAAATATACCAAGATAAGAAGGATTTAAGTCTTAAAATTAAGTAAAAGAACAAACCAAATATAAAAAAGGTACACGCGTACGGACAGGTGAAAAGGGATAGAGTTTATTAGGTACCTTTCTTTGCTTTTCATTTCCCTACAACGCATTCCATCCTAAACATGCCAAACACTCCATATGTCTCGTCATTCATCCCGGCTTCTATCCTCATCCGTCTCCAAGCTGATAACTCAAATTCTAAGAAGTACTGGGAACGGTATCAGGAGAAGATAGAACAATGGCCAATTAACGCATGAATGAACTAAAAAGGCTGACTAATGGCCAGTTACAGGAACGACACATATGTATGTTCTGGGACTCATAAGCTTAATAAGATCCATAGCAACCATTCAATAAGTGTTGCAGTAACACTCGATAAGTTCATTGGCTTCATGAATGGCTTCATAATTTATGGAATGGAGTTATAAGTTCCATAAGTAATCAAGATGGCGGATGCGCAATGAACTGCTTAGAGACTTAATTACTTGATAAAATAGTTGTGTTGAGAAAGATGACCAGTTAATTTACTCTTACTAACTATAAAGTGCATTAGCAATTTTTCAAAGGCTAAACTTTCATAAACTTTATCCGATGGTCGAAGATTGGATCGAATATTCGAAGCTATTAACTATTGGCAATGAATTTATGTAACTAGTAGATGTGTTCTTGCAACCCTAATATTCTTATGAGATCTATAAGTTCATAGATCTCATAACTATTGATTCCATAACTAAATGTGTTTGCAACTGTCCATAGCTCACGTAGAAGGGCTCTTTCAAGTTCGTATTCAGCCCATTTTCTATTCGAAAACACATTGCAATTCCTCTGAGAGTTCATGTATCTATATACATCAACGAAATACCACGCAACGCACATCCAGAGAGTGCGGCTCCGAGTGATTCCACACCATGCTTGCAGCACTCAAACCAGTTCAAATCAGAACTTCGCACGCTCCCCTGATCGTTAGTTGCTGACCAAAACGCTTTCAGGAAAAAAAAACTCATGGAAGTTCAGAAGCAAGGATAACGCTAAATTATCCTGAGGGGTAAGAGTTATTAAAGACTGACTTCTCTGGGACTTCAATAGCGCAGATTCTATCCAACACGGCCAGTCGCCATGGAATCCTCCACTTATGTAAGTATACACAGGATATGAGGACTTAATCACAGCTTAATTATTCCTTGCTTTTGCACACAAGAAGAAACCCAGGGCGGATTACGGGTCATATTATACCTTCCGATGTCTTTACAAAGGAAACACTTTGTATTTTTTTCTACACATAGTATAATTAATTTCCTTTCCCGGTTAATGAAACCCAGGGCCATGACTGTAGGAGATCCGCCAATCAGGGAGCTCAAGAAATACAACCACTTAAAACGTCATTACTCCGCTAAAAATTGAGATGGAAAAATAACTATGCTAAGGACATAAATTAAAATAAACTTTCTTTATGTCCGGGGTCAAAAATGTACTCAAATCCTTGAAAATAAAAAGGTTATCCTGAAAAGTAAACTTATAAAGAATAAAACCTCTCCAGATCACGATTACCGTCGTGAGAATTGAAAGCAATAAGACAAAATTAAAACCGGGAAATAAGAACACGAGTATTAAGCACAATTTATACTAAATGAAATCAATAAATATTGGTGGAATATACTGTAATGCACTGCACTGGTTCAATAAACCTCAATGATGGCGTCGTAATGGAACTAGCAAAACAATTCTAACAAAATACTGGCACAACCATAGCTTCTACATCTACATACTAAACTGTAGCCGCCGCTTCGGAGTGTGGAAGAGGGTGTTAGGACGCCAGCCATGTAAAACTGTAAGAGGTGAAATGGTGACGTGTATTAAGGGAGTATATAAAAAGGAGCTCAGTTTTTCCTGTGGTTACTTATTTTGCAGGGAAAGAACGAGTTTTTGTACCTATCATTTCGGCAATGCAGCTCTCTCATATAGTCGCTTCTGTCAGAACTAGAGGTGTAGTGCGGCGACAGGATAATATTCTGCGTGACGTACTGAAGCACAGTGGTTCTAAGTTTCTCAAACAAGCTAAGCCTAGGGTGTAGCCTCCGAGTCTCTAAGGGCTCCCACCTGAATCCCTCTAAAAGCTCAGTGAATACGAAGTTACAATCCAACATTCACAGATAAAATAACTTCCTGTGGTATTGCGAGTTCACCGCGTATTATTCTAAATATGCTATGAAGTGATTTCGTTTAACAAAGTTCTGATATTCACTCCCGTAGTACAAATATAACTAACGTGTAGCGGAGAATGCATGGCTGTAAGACGCCTTGATAAAAACTCGAGGACAACATTCCGAATGAATAGTGGAACACGACCTTAACTGATATGGCTCTTCCACAACTACATTTCGCACCTCCACGCAATGATAAGGCGAGATAAGGCTGAGTAGGTTCTGCTCCAACGGAAGTGAATCTTTGCTTATTTTACTTTAATCTTTACGCGGCTTAACTACGAGACACCACGATTCCTATCCTGTGTCGATTCCTTATCCAATCTTGAGGGCTAATGACCTTCCATCTTGTCCTACTTGAAACCCTTTCGGTTAAATTCTTCGAGAGAAATCTCCGGCAGGGTGTATCTCCCATTCAACACCATGCAAATACAAGTTCCAGTTGCGAGAAAAATGGTACGGAAAGGTAACAGTTTGTTGTAGTCATAGAATATAGAACATGTTTATCTAGAAATATTCCTGATATGAGCAATATGCCATTTACGTCCTTTCACCGTGGAACCACCTGAAAAAAATAGTCTTAACCTCCAAAATTAAATCTGAGGCAAAAACTTCTCCAAAGACATAAATAGAATACCGTGAAAATCTGTATATGAATCACGCTTTAACCGGAAAAACCATGAACACAGAGTTTCGAAGTTTCTTCGATTGAACCCCCTATAAAGAAAAAGGCCAAGGCATTTTCCAGCTTATAAGAGAAGCCTCAGTTTTGACTACGGAACATTCTGAGTCGAATGAATCAATGATGGTTATATGACCTTTTTTAGCAATTTTTTCACGCACATACCTAAATGTATTGGCTGACCATCGCGATGCTTTAGAAAATACTAACCCTCCCGAGTTTTCTCACGGGAACATTAGTCGAAAAAATGCGGCAGGCGAATTTTTCAAACTTTTGACGTCAACTCAATCCTGAATATCTAAAGATCTGTGTGCGAAATAAAAATCATACGCCTTACCCGGGACTCGAACCCGAATCCTACTATTTCGCCCATTTTTGCATTGCGGGTGACCCCATAAAGATATCCGTGGCTAGTCCCGGGGTACCTAAAATCGGGCAAGAAGGGCGAATACCTCTTAAGTGTTCAAATTTCGGGCTTTACCTCTCGGGCTGTGGCGCACGACTTGCGACTGCTCGTTACATTGAATGTCCGGCAGTCTGGATTATCTTGTCCCATCAAGACTACCAATATCCACGGTAGCTTAACTGGGCTGGGCTGGGCTGGGCACTTGGGCTGAAATCGAGGGATCCGGGCTCGAGTCCCGGTCATGGCGGATGATTTTTTTTCTTCAGTGGAATTTTGCACATTTGTGCATTTTGAGTTACTCCGTAAAGGTACTGGTGGCTTATCCCGGTGTACCTACTATCGATCTATAAAAAACTAATTTCAGGTGACTCATATCAAAGAGATAACTACTTTAGCCACCTTTAACTATGGTCCTCTTATACCCTTCCATCAAGAGCAGGCTAAGGACATCGCCGGGTTTCCTTTCCCATTTACCTCCTTTCCCCATATAACCTAAGCCCCACCAAGCATCCCACCTGTCCTCAACAATGCAAATTACCTCAGCTCCAGGTCTCCTTCCCAAATAACCAACCAACCCCAGGTATCCACGTGGAAAATACGATGCTTATATGCATGATAAGGTACCTATATCTACTCATTATACTGTAAGCCACCGCAAGGGAGTTTGCCAGGGTTTTTTTTAAAGAATTAAGGTTTTTACAGGCATGTTTCGAGTTACATTTTTAATGAACACTTACTCCTTCGAGGAACATCAGCCGCAGGTAGTTGGAGAGAGAATATCAGGAATGGTTGACAGACCCAATTCCTATAGAACATACCTAAAAAATAAGAAAGAAAAAAATATTAATCGACTTTGAAATGACTTTTCAAAACAGGAATGGTACACAATTATGAAACTTCGAATACGCATTCACATGGAATGTAAGCGTGGAATCCTTATGCCATCCCTCGTACTACGGCAGATTAGATCGCGCCAATAAAATTAGAGGGATAGATTGTAGAACCGATAGGTATAAAATGCCATTTTTACCGCGTACCATTCGGGACCATAACAGCTGTGATCGTCGTCATGAAGAGTGCGAATAGTGACAATAGCTAGGCAGTAGATCTTTCTCTTTATATTCTCTACGTTCTTGTTTATGCATAATGTAAATATTGATGTTTTTGTTTATGCATGACACCTTGAATCTGTAGTAGTAGTCTTTGTATCCCTTGCATGTTGGAACGATTGATGATAGAATGTTTCTTGGATAGTAGATTTTTAATTGGCGCGTTGCATGCGTGGTTCACTGGTTTCAATGTAATTTCGGTGTTCTTCCGTATAATTCATACATGCCTGGTGTGGAAGCACCCCCTGCCACACACCCTTTGGGTGGCTTTCAGGGTACGACGTAGATGTAGACGTCCACATGACGACTACATGAGAAACGCTCCATGGCCGCAAATTAGGACAACGCCACCTTTCCCTTCCTCCGCTCCATCTCTGATACTTCCTTGTCTACAGTTTCCTCCTAATGTGGAAAATGCTATCTGCTTTTGGCACTTCATTTCGTGTTGGGAAAAGGGACGGAGAGGGGAGGGGGAAGGAGTTTGTGAAGGCGCCGAAATGAGGGATCCATCACGGTCTGCGGAAGATGCCCCACCGAGTGAGAAAGTCAAGGACGCGCCGTAGGGGGGGTGGGGAAGGGCAGAGTATGGCGGGGGGATGAGAAGAGGGTTAAAAAAAAGGGAGGGACGGGAAGGGGGTGTGTGCCTGGCATGCAGCCCTCCGGGTGGTGACTTCCCCTCCAACGCCTCCCAATCCGCCCTCCCCTCCAGCCGCTCCAACAATCCACCTAAGCCAGAGAGGGGGGGGGGGGAGAAAGCGTGGCCTTGCGGTGCCGAGAGCAACGCCACGGCATGAGGGGAGGGAAGCCGCACAACCGAATTCTCCCCTCCCCTGCTTCTCTCCACCTTTTTCCCTGCAACCCACAACCGAAAGCGAAAGGGGCCTCCCTCCAGCCTCGCGGCGGAAAACGCACACATCCCACCCACTCATCCATTCCCCCCCCTAGCCCCCACGAACAAGAAACACGTGCTCTCCCGGCGGCCGCGCTGGGATCACACTGCGGGCGAGAGTATGGGGGAGGTAAAAGTGTCAAAAATCTCGGAGATGGGTCAAAAATCCGATCTGAGGGAAAAATATGAATAGACTACATCTTTGAAGCAAATTTGACTATGTAGACTATTGAATGATTTCAGGCTTCCCCGGTGAATGTTATGGATGTAGATTTCTCGGGTTTCCATCCGGGTCAAAGGAGTTATCTCCGACATGTTTCGGCAGCTTACTCAGCTACTGTCTTCAGGGATGAAGTGGAATCACACTAAGGAACACTTCCTCCCTGAAGACGTTAGCGGAATAAGCTGCCGAAACATGTCGGAGATAACTCCTTTGACCCGGATGGAAACCCTAGAAATCTACCTCCTATGTAGACTATTTTTGCCGGACGTTCAACATATTTTGCTAGAGCCAAACGATTATGGCAGAAACGATCACAGTCATTAGAGTAAGGAAATAGACTGTAGAACCGATAGATTGATAATGTATCTTTATCCACGAATAATAAGGGACCATATATGTAGTTGCGATACATCAGTTCTAGGACACTGACCACGCTGAATAGAATTTTTTCAGTATTTAAGTATTTTCCTCAAGCGGCTTATTCCTTCTAAAGGCAGTATATCACTTTATGTTCGCCGGTAGATGTTTTCAACAAGGCACGCAGCTTTCCTACGTATTTATTAACTTATGAGGTAAAATCTTTCTGTCCGCGGTACCAAGCGTTATTTTAAAACCAAAACCCTCATCCGTATATCTTCCCCTTTCTACTAAACACTTTTTGTGAACAATACACGGGAATACTGTAAAAATAAACATTTAGTATGATTAGAGTTAGCGCTCAATTTAGCGATACCATACAGAGACCCATACCGAAGATATTAACAATATTGGTACAACGGCACAAGCATATGTGGTTAATATTTCTTTCGTTTCGATTATTAGTGTTATTACAATAGCCCTAAAGATGGAAATTCCAATTAGCGAAACGTTATCAGGGAATACATTATCTACGATTTAGGACCTCTCCTCCTTGTGGTGGCTAGAGTTCTGGCTAACCATACGAACGGCCAGGGTTCAAATCCCTGCAGAGGAGGATGTTTTTCAGAGGAAACCCGATCCCTACTTGAGTTTCTTGTGGAGGGCACTTCAAGTACAGTACTCCGTCTATCGGATGAGACGTTAAACCGTGGTCCCCATGGCACCTTTCGTACAGAGCAAGCTAATGCCGACGCCGGGATTCTATCCATCCTACCTCGCTTTACTATCCCCTATGGCGCAAATGACCTCAGATGTCGGTTGCCTCCCCAAATATCCAATCAATCCAATCCTGGATTTATTGTCACTGAACATCTGAGGTCAAAACTGATGTGTCAAAACTTTCCAAGTTCCACCCACAGACATAGAAATAGAAAAAAACTCGGCAGGCATTCGCCAGCGGAGAGTATGAGGTCAATAAAGGTGAATCAAGCGTTACTGGGCTGAAAAATACACACAAGACAAGGGCTCCCGCAGGGACCTCCGTTCCTTTTATCCCGTCTCTCCTGTATGCTTTTCCACTGACAGCCATTGGGCGCTTCACAAGCGAGTGCCAAAAAGTTTTCCTGTCCCTAATTGGTCGTCCTAACAGCACGCTCAATTTTCCCGCTCATTCCGCAACAATACAGCGCAGATAACTGAGGTATAGGGAGAGGGCATTTGCTACGATGAACAATACTAGTAACTGTAACGAAGGTGTGGCAAGTCTGTGTATTTTGGTTTTTCCTGATTTAACTTCAGCAATTACAGACTTACGCGCTAATTTAGCAATTTTACGACGTTTTCCATTGATACCTAACAAGAAGTTATACTTAACACCGATTTATTTTCAAACGAAGTTTTCAATAAGTATCTTACAAACTCCAACATACTACGGTAGATCAGATCTTGAGAATAAAAAAAGGGAAATAGACTGTAGAACAGAAAGGTTTAGAATGTCGTTTTCCCGTGATCGATAAAAGACCATAATGACTGCGTTAAGACATTGAAGTAGGTTACTTGACAGGTAGTGCAGCTGATTAATTCATATTTACCCTAATTCATGTTTCTAAATCTGCCGAGTAGTGCTAACATCATGTTTTAAATTCTCCCTACATGACTCTTGTGTCACGTTCACGATGCTACACCATAGATTAGTAGTTTCTGTAGCAATTGTAGCATACCCATAGTAAGGTGGATTTTGGTAAAAGTTAATTTCTTTACTGCTGTTCTTGTTGATGATAAATCACCCCCCCACCACACAACCTTGAGGTGGCTTGCAGAGTAATAAGTAGATGAAGATTTTTGACATTCTTCCTATACATAAGCTAATTTGTCCATTCTGTCGAGTTATACAAAGGAAAGTTAGGATAGAGCAGGGATAACTAATCCGACAACAGTTTGATGACGCCCTGCCCTGTCCATCTAAATAAATGGCGCAGATTCTCTGCATTCGTTTCACATCTTGCGCACGAGGTAGCGCACGTTGTTGGTGTATGCAAGAAAATGAAAGTACATACTTCGATAATCCCGCACGCGATTTTTATTCGTGAGATGCTTGACAGTGAATATGTAAAACATGGATAATGTAAGGCATTCAATTGCTGTATGCTATAAGTAAATCTGGTTACTTATAGATAGATTGAGCAAAATATCTTTCATTTCACCGAGACATCAATGACTTTGGTCTCATTTCAAAGAAATATTTTTTTGGTATTACAAAGATGCCAAAAATTGGTTCCCAACTTATTTTTACGCCCCACACAAGTAAATAAAGTTAATATGTCCTCGCTCCCTTCAAAGTAATAATTAATTTAACGATAAATGCGTAGGTGACCAAAACAAAATGTCAGGGTCGAGTTTTAATATTACCCGATCAAAAATAAAAGAATGAATACGAAAAATGTCGCAACAAATTTAAATTTACAAATATCCTACAAAAAAGTACTCTTAAAAGAAATAAACCAACAGTTTTTTTGCACGAATTGGAATGCTATCTCGTACCCCTAATTGAGAAACCCTGTCCTAGGGCAGCCAAGACAAAACCGACGGGCGGAAGTTCACGAACATAGCGAACTGTACAAAATTGAAGCGACTCTTCTGCATTGACGCCGAACTATATAATTCAAACATCCTCTTTGTTGGACAGTACCTGCCCGCGGAGAACTTCAGCTAATTAGGACGAAAGGCGGAAAACGCGGTCTTCAACTGCACATTATATTCATTATGAGTAGTTTCATGGTTTCCTAGATGTACTAAGAGAGCTCGCTTACAGTAAACCCGAGTAGATCCAAACTGGTAACTTAATTCTGATCATGAGTGTACAGTACATAAACGACTCAAATTCCAACGTTTTCTCGGAGGGGTGATTTCATGCCGAGTGATCCTCTCGGGCGGTTTGCATCTGATCCGCCAACGCTCTCCACGACTCGTGAGTACACAAACCACGTGGATCGTATTCCAGGCGTACACAAACGCAAACATTCAACTCTCTCGAGAGATGAAAAGGTAGGAAAAGGGCCTCAGGGAGGGAATCAATCCAGCTCCAGGAACTAACTAACACGCTCCAACTCTAAAACCGCCTTTCCCCTCCCCCATCCAATCCCACCCTTCTGCTGCCCACAAACACCATCTTCCCCCCCCCCTCCCCCCGTTTCCTCCCGAATCTCTCTCGTAAGCCACGACGAAGGCGGGCACACCTGTTCGCAGGAAACTCTTAGAACCATCCCATTCGACCCGCCCAATTCTACGCCTCTCGGCATTCGAACGTACGCCCAAACCAACAGAGGTCACCGTCGCAATTCTCCGCCTCTCTCCCCGACCTTCCCATACGCGCCGCCTTAAGCCGAAGAACCACCCCTTCCCTCGAACACCCCTTGCCGCCAACCCCTCACGAGTATCGCAAACGGATGGAGGGGAAAGTGAATTATCGAACCATCTCGGCAGAGCAGGGGAGAGTGTTTGAGGTCAAACGTGAGAAAGCCAAAGAGTTATTGAGGGTAACGTCACGGACCGCCATGTAGGTCTGGGCGGTATTCCAATATCAATATTTTTCAATATTCGGATTCCAAAATAAAAAAAATTTTTAACGACCAATCAAATATCCTATATTGATGGTTGGCAAAACCAATATTTGTGACTTGAAGTTTGGATAATGAAAAACCAATATTTGCAACTGGAATATTGGATTACAAATGTAAAAAATTCAAGTATTGAATATTAGAACCCGGCGAGGAGGGTGGTCGGAGAGCTCCCTAATCTTTGAAAACAGACGGCGCGTGGCAATCAGTGCAGCACTTCCATTTCCACAATTATTCACAGCAATAACTGGGGAAAAGAAGATAACATTGGTTTTCATCTTTTATTAACAGACTTACACATGGTTAAGGATGTCCCTTTTTAGAAGTAACCGGTTCTAGTACACTTCTGCCACCGTATTTTGTTTTTTATCTTTTAATATTGCTATGTTCCATATTTTACAACATAATGATATTTCATTTTAAATATTTTAAGATGTTGGATATTGATATTGGGATTCAAATACCGCCCAGCCCTACCACCATGCTTCAGTCAGACTAGCATCGTACGGACCGATTTACATATGACTGAAATGTGACCGGGGCACAGCGTTACCCTTACCAGTATGTACCAAGTATGCACAAGTATGGACCAAGCAAATGAAATAATCAATGCCATATTCCTGTGGCGTTTTGACACGTTAGTCATTTTTTTCTTGGCTTAAGCTATAATTTTATTCCTTAACGTTAGGTCATTTGCTTTTCCAATGTACTTTCCTCTATAAGTATTTGGTCCATCTGCTTAGTCCTGTGTCTTTCTCCGAGGACTTTTCCCTTAATCTGACCTTCGATTATGTTCTTCACAAAACCCACTGTGCATTGGGGTGTGCCCAATGCCCGCACTGATTCTTCTTTTCAGCACGGCGTTCCTTTCCTCTTCAATCGGTGGTCCTTTCTCCATCAATTCTTCTGTCCACTTCATCATTCCTTATTTTTTCCGTACTTTTATCTTCAGCATCCTCCTCCAGCACCAGGTTCCGAATGCTTCTACTCTGTTCTGGTCAGCTTTTCTAATGGCCCATGCTTCAAGATCCATAGAGTGCCACGCTCCACAAGAATGTTTTCATATAATTTTCTCTAATTTTAGAATTTGCGAATACGTGAAAGGCCGTTAGTGTTAATGACCTGTTGCAGGAACATCCATGGGAATTTCTTTCAGACCGTCGATTGAAAATAAGACTCAATCTTTTAAGGAAATTTCAAACCGATTTATTTTCAGACGAAATTTTCAATATCTTGCAAACTCTAACACACTAAGGTAGAACAGATCATAAGAATAAATTCAGGGAAGTAGATTTTAAAACAGAAAGGTTTAAAATGTCGATTTTCCCGTGATCGATAAGAGACAATATTGGCGACGCTGAGATTCAGAAGTTGGTTAGTTGACAGTTAGTGTAGCTGATAAATTATATGCACCCTAATGCATGTTTAGAAATCTCCCTAGTAGTGCTAACACCATGTTTTGCATGTTCCTCGCATGTCTCTTGCGCCATGTTTACATAGTCACATTATAAATTATTTTAGTAGTTTCTGTAGTATCTGCAGCATACCGATAGTGTGGTGCTTGTTGGTGAAAGTAAATTTTTTCACTGTAGTAATACGTAGAAGTACATGTAACCTGGCGAATATTTTCTTCAATCTGTGCTAACCCCGCTAAAACAATAAAATGAATTCTCGACTCTTCCCTGTTTCCCAGTTCGCTCTCTGGAACAAAGCCGCCAAACGCCGTCACACACACACCCACATACTCAAGGGACCACAAGTCTTCCGTCCACAGAACGATAGAAAAGAGTATCCCGAGAAGTCGCTTCTTGGATACCATCGGGGAAAACGGCGGACTATTAAAAAAAAAAATAAAACTAAAAGGAAAAAACGAAGTAGAAAGAGCAGACGCGTAGTCACTCGAGCAAAAAAGGTTGGTGGGAGACACAGGGATTTGCCTGGCAAACAAGAGAAAAGAATGGCATGGGATATCCGACTCCCAATAGGGAGCAAGCGAGTCAAGGATGGATTGTTACCGAGACAATGGGAGGATGAAGTGTAGGAGAGGACGGGGTAAATGGGGAGGAGGGGGAGGAGGTGGTAGGGGTGAGGTTGGTGTTATGGGTGGGGGGAGTAGTAATGGCCGTGGCTAAATGAGGAACTGGTTGGAGGGCGAGTGTCCTCATGGGCTTTTACGTCTGCGACGTAACACACAATGAAAGCCACCCCGGAGGGTGCGTGGCAGGGGATGGGGGCAACCTCAACAGACATCCAGTATACCCACCTGAGCCGCACGTTACTAAACGGTTATTTATACGTCCAGAATAAAAGCCGAGGTGACTAGAGCGAGAAAGTTATGTCCCCTAGTCATAATGGAGAGCATATTCGAATTAAGCGTTGTAATTTCAGCAGCTGTAGGAAACATGAATTCAACACTGCATTATATATATATAGTGTTTCAAAAATATACTTTTAAATGACAGAAGTTCTAAGTGATAAATAAAAATATCTATCCTAGCCTAGCCTCCACATGGGTGTGTGGCAGGGGGTGTTAGGACATCACCCTTGCAAAGATGTAAGGGATTTTTCGAGGAGGTGAGATGGTGACTTGTATTATGAGAGTGCATTTAGTGGAGCTCATTTTTTTTATTATGGCTGCATACATCTACGTCTACATCTACGTAATACCCTGCGACCCACCTTGAGGGTGTGTGGCAGGGGGTGAAGATCACCAAACATGCACTATTGGCATGCAAGTACGATATTTAAGGGAGACATATTGCGCGTGAAAAATAAATGTATTTGTCATTTTCAAAGAACAACGGATCCAGCCGCGCAGTAATTTCAACGAAGTCGCCCGCTAGTGTCTACACAATTGAAATTCACAGCGGAAAGACTATTCGCCCGGGCAGGGAATCGAACCAAGATCCTTCGATTTTGCTTCGCCGAGTGCTCTAACCAATAATGCTAACCAGGCGACCTCTTCCACAGACGTCCACTTTCTAATTTGTGTATACAACTATTCGGCAATGTATCTCTCTTACTTTATCGCTTCTGTCAGACCTCGAGATGTTGTATGGCGTCATGATAATATTCTCCGTATCGCTCTAAAACATACCAGTTCTGAAATTCTCAAGCAAAATAAGTCTAGTACACAGCATCCGGGTCTCTAGGGGCTCCCATTTTAATCTCTCTAAAAGATGTGAAACACTATAAGTTCATTCGTAGCAGTTTTCAACGAAGCGCGAAGCTTTCCTTTGTAATTTATTAGTTTTTTTGATAAAGTCTTACAGTCAAGGGTCCCAAATTCGTGCAATTATATATTGTCATGTGGATCATGAAAGAATAGCTCTATGCCTGCAGATTAATGTCACTGCCGCCACATTCAGGCCTTGTTTCAAACATGCAGCACGGTTTGGTGATAGTCACATAGCGGAACCTATTAAGAAAGTTGGAGCGAGATAGTTCCGTCGTCACAATGGAGATCATAGTGGAACTTTTGTTAACATATGCTTCAATTTTAGTAGCTGTAGTAAGCATGAATCGTAATCGTAATATTAATGGGGCCACGATATACCTTCATCTGAGTGAAATACTCGGTAATTAAATAAAAATAACTATATAAGTCCTTAACTCATTTTTTCATGCGGTACATTGTAAACTCTATCCCAACGAAAGATTTTTTAGTGATTCTGAAAAAACACTTCGTTGACTATATGAATTATTTTTAAAAATATTTCAGAAAAAATAACAAAGTAAAAACTCATTTTTTTTTACAAATCTAGGGGTTCGAAATTTCTCATTTTTAAACAATCTCATGTTTCACTAGAGTTCATATACGCACCATTTCCCATTTAGAATGCCAGGTATTTGTTGGTGAATATCTCGGAGAATAGAGCAGTTAGGGGTTTAATATTTTGGTATCTTTGGAAGGGTTAGATATTTTTCTTTAAAATGCACCCGAATATATTGATTTCTCGATGAAATGATATCCCTCTCAAACTTCCTTAAGTACGAAGGCCGGACTTAATTGTCGCCACCGGCAAACGATGACCTAACCTTATGGAAGAATGACTTTCCCATCACGTCCTGTCAACGGCAGCCGATCATATGGGACCTTTTTTTTCTATATTCATTCAATTTAATTTCCAGATAATGGAGACCATATTCAAATTATACGTTTAGATTTCTGTAGCTCTAGGAAGCATGAATAGAATGTTTAATCATTAATGGCGCATCAATATACATTAACGTGACTGAAATTCTGACTAATTAAATAAAAATAACCACATAAGTCTTTAATTTGACTCATTTATTTCGCGCGGTAGGTTTGAAACTCCCACATAACGAAAGATTTCTCGTAACCCTGAAAAAATTACGGTAGAGACAATACGATTTATTTTAAGAAATAATCGATAACACATATTAATTCACTGTTAGTTTTTTGACGAGATCTAGGTGTTAGAAAATCCTTATTCTTTAAATAATGTCTCTCTGGAGGGCATACACGTACTATTTCAATGTACAACGACTGGTATTTTTCGTCAAATATCTTGGAAAGTATTTCGGTAGAGGCTGATGTTTTGATATCTTCCGAAAGGTGAGGTATGTTTCTTAGAAACGGGACCGACATCATTGATATCTAGGTGAAATTATATTTCGCTCGAACTACCTTAAAAATGCTTGCCGTTATGAGTCGATCCGTTGCCTAGTAACAGGCAAGGGAGGCGTGGGCCAAGGGGAAGAAGAGAAGGAGGCACGGTGGACGCAGGACTGAAAAGGGGAAGCGATGGGCTGAGTGGGCCCAGAGAGCCATAAAAATTTCGATCGCATCTTTCACTCCCTCTCTCCGCAACCGGCTTCAAGTGGGGGATCCATCCCGCCTCACAACCGCCCCTCTTCCCCCGCCCCCTTCGCCGCAAATGACTCCGGAACCTCCATCCCTCTCCTCCTTTCCCCCACCCCCATACACTCCGAAAATCTCTGCCCTTCCCCATCTTCTTCTTAAGCGTCTCATCTCTGCTCATCTGAGCTGCTATCTATTCCTCCTCTCTCCCGCCCACAGATGCAGATTGGGCAGTGGCGAGAACGATTCACCTCGCGAAAAGAACGCCTCTTCATTCGACTGACCCGAATGTATTCAATCACAAGGTCGCGTTGAGGGGAATTCGGCTTAAAAAAAAAACAAAAATCAATTTTGTAATTTTTCACTGAAGTAAAAACTCCATGAGTACCTCAATCTGACCCGGGCTGAGTATCATGCAGCTTTTATTGGCTAGCTCCAAACTACCGAAGCCTATTGTCATCCTTCAGGAATTTGATTTTTTATACGGGGACATTTAAGAGGCTTGAATCTAAATAACCCAGCAAACATTTGTACAGAATCATTCGACAGAACAAGAATTTCGTGACAATGTGATTGCTGTATCCGTTTTCCATTTTTTTTATACGGTGAATCTGCTCTCAGACAGGTTTCATGCCGCTACCTCCATGATCGTCACTCTGTGTTGCCTACCTCACCTCTTCGTAACTCCTTCCATTCATAATATCCTTCGGCATATTATTTCTTCGTCTTCCTCTCCTTCTCTTTCCCCCGATGTTTCCTAATAATATTCATTTCAGCAGGAAATATTTTATAAGTACATATTCCATCCAGTTTGCCTTCCTCTTTCTTCCTGATCTTAAAATATTCCTTTTCTCATTCATCCGTGCCAGAACTTCCTCGTTTCTCACTTTATCTCTCCTTATTAATCTTTCCATTCTTCTCCATTGCCACATTTCAAAACCCTATACATATTTCTCCTCTTTCCTCTTGAACGGCCATGTTTCGGCTCCATAAAGCACAACACTCCCAATAAAACAGCAAATCTTTTCTTCAAACCTGTATCTATTGCTTTGGCTGAAAGTAGTTAGTTGACTTACCTGAAGGCTGCCTTTCCCTGTGATATTCTACGTATCATTTCCTCCGTGCAACTTCAAAGTTTTCAATCATGATTCCACGAAAAATCCTATTAGTTAGTAGTTATTAAGATTTAGGCACGCCGTCTTCATCTTTGAGACAATGTTTGCATCAATGCGCTTGGTAAGCCTCTAACTTAAGGACACCTCTCACATAAGGATGCATTCTCACTGTCCTCCTCAGTCAGTAGTAGAGAGATTTTTACAACGATTTCTTTCAAGTATTCGTAATTTTAACATCCAAGAGCAAACAAATTTTAAATTCAAATATTTCAATCGAACCATTTCCTGCAAAATTCAAGAGTGCCAGACTTATTAACAACAGCATATTTAATCAATTAAAACAAAAGCAAAAAGGGGCGAAAATTTTCTTTAAGCTATTAACAAAAAAGATTTATTTCTCTTTTCAATATCGCAAGTTAGTACGAGGAAAAGTAACGTGGAAGGAAGCGCAGAAACTAGAGCCATTATATTTTAAGCACCGAAAATCGTGTCATTCTATGAAATGTAATCAGATGAAAGTCTATCGAAAGTGACAAAAGTTTTATAATATACTATAATAAACTCTAAGCTTAGAAATAAGCTTTCAAATATACTCCACAGCATGATATTGCGATCCTAATTTGAATACTGAGAATCTCAAACTCAATTATCTCGAATTTATTTTAATTCAAATAGTCCTGTTGAAATATTTTTGTTGTTTCTGGTTCTACTAGTGATGTTCAAGGTCACTAAACAAATAAACCGAGCATATTCACTCTGATTAATTTTATGAGCAACCCAGTGTCGTCATAAGCTCGGATGATATCGCCCAAGGGACGAAGCTAGTTAATCAGTGAAAATATAAACGGTTTATTTATTCAGTACACTTGACTATGTCGCCACCACGATGAAACCACCGTGCATTAAATTAAGCAACAAAAACAAACAAATTATTTATTTTGTGATTTGAGCGTTAATGGTGTGTACTCATGAACGAAAGTGAGAATTCGCTTCGAAGCTGAAGGCACGCTAGACCGAAAGCAGTGATTCTCAACCTGTGGAATACCCTTCCAGGCACGCAATTGATTATTTAGAAATCCGCGAGAAAAGCTTAAGTCATGGCGGAAACGTGGCAAGCATATTACTGTTCCATATTTCCAGGGGTCCAACTGGCTCGTGAAGCAAGGGGAGGCAGAGGCGAAATGGACTGCCAAGCGATATGCAAATCGAAACACGTCGCTGCCTACACGGAATGTTCAAGAATGTTCCGCCGAGTCTGAATGAATCAAAGCAAACACTGTTTCCCACCTTTTCGTTTGGAATGTTTAAGAAATATTGCTCTCGCTGATAACGAATGTTCAGCTATTATGAAGCAGTTTACGGCGATCTCCGGAGTCTTCCGATGGCCAATCTCCATCTACCGTTGTCCTTCCATGGATCATCCTCCAGATCCATCTCCTAAAGCTCAGTTTCACACCATTTATCCAGCGTATTCTAGGCTTGCCTGTTTTACTCTTACCGTGTGGTTTCCAATTTAGGGTCTGTTTTGGGAGCTTACCCTTGTCCATACGCTATACATAATTACACCATACTAGCTGAATTAAAAAAAAAACACTTTTTTCCGGACTTATTAGCCGACTGCAGCGCATTTCTACTGAACGACCTCATGTTGTATTTTATTCTTGTAGATATTCAAGCTCAAAATCAAGATGGATTGGTCAAGATCATTACCATTTAGTAACCTGGAAGATCTTTCGTTAAACAATTTTTACTGAAGTGTAACGACGTGTTTACACCATGCACCCACGCAGGTAGATGCAACGAACACATACACCAATAAAATTATATCCACCATATACCACCGTGTGAACACCCAAAATTGTGCAATGCATGAACGCGTGGCAATTCAATAGCCCCTGTTCTCGTTTGGAGCTTTTATCCGTGCATCAGTCCAGCCAAGTACTTGCGTCGGCGCGTGCATCATGTGAACACCCCGTAAAATATCATTCATATTCCTGTTTCGCCCGTTTCCAAATTCGAAAACCATGAAATTACACGTTCGACTCGTTAAAAAAAATGTAAGATGAAAAGGAAGGATTTCGTAATCCACACAAAACATAGGACACCACATCAACTGATTGTGGCGTTGGAACAACGAGAAGGAATTACTCACAATAAAAACGATGCATGGTTCCACTATGTTTTAATGCAGTCTACCGATTTCGACGTATACAGCATTATTTTCAAGAAAAACGATGCCGATCTTAGTTTGTCCTAAAAATGGCGCCATAGATGTCGAAACCGAAAGACAGCATTAAAACAAAGAGGAACTGTACAACGTAGGACACGTTTCTCTAGAATTATCAATCACATGAATTAAATTAGGTTTAATTCACCTTAACAGAAAGGCGGAACCAACTTAAGAGATCACTCGCGGACATGCTACGACATCCTGTCTCTAACCTCTCCACCAATCAAATCGCAAATGTATATCACTTTTTTTCCGTCGTATCACGACATGGTCACCCTCCCACCCTCAACCGAGACGCTTTACGAAGCAAAATCGGCACCGCATGACCGATTTTTGAGTAATTCCGAGTGATTCCACATTCTCTCACCAACTCCACCCGGTGACGTTAATTGAACGCAGCGATGCGTCTCGATTGATCGAGTCAATTTCGAAGAGATAGGAATCACTCGTCAGCCAACTTTCCCCGTCATTTATTCTTGATTGATTCGTCGTTGATGTCTTTCGCATTTAATCCGAAAAACATAGTGTGAGTCCATTCACTCCCTGCGAAAAGGCCAATGAAACGGATTTCTCCCTTCTAAACATTTCCGATTCCTGACACCAAGCAAGTTAATTTACATTTTCCGATAATTCTAATAACCCTAATAAATATGTGATAAATACGTGATAACCCTAATATAAAAAAATAAGACAGAAATAAAACTATCTCGAGAAACATGTTCTTCCATATCGGTACTTCATCCTTCGGCGGCTTCTTATACTCCTATCCAATATATTTTGAACGTTACTTTTTGTTGTAGCATGCATGGACAACTATGGCCAAAGAGCACAAATCCACGTGGGAAAAGAAAGACTTGTCAAAGAAAAATAGACATGTTTCCTATGCACTGTAAAATGTTTTCCCAACCTTTAAGTCGTTCACAAGATTCGGAGCCATGGGTACCCTTCTATACTGGTGATTATCAACGGAGAATACATAAAAGGATCATTTTCAAGACTTCTAAAAGATATAATCCCCTTAGTAGAACAACCTACAATTTCAGGAGACCCAACGGTTGATCATTCTGGGGTCAGAGCCACCTTACAGAATGCTGAATCATTTATTTCCTCTCATTTCGGCGGAAGTTCTGCTAATTCGTCATCGGAGAACGGTGATGTATTATTTTTTCCACAGTTTCTTTCCTTCATCAGCTCGAACGATGATCGCCCATAAATCACATAGATTTATATACACTCGCGTTACGCGTGAAAGCGGTCCAGCGTTCATTGGACCCACCTTGTGTGTGTTCCTCGGATTAGACGGGCAGATTCCAAATTTACGACATTTGGGGGGAGGAAGAGGAGGCAGGAAGATGGGGAAAGAAACCTTGAGAGAGGTAAGCAATGAAATACGTTTCACTCGCACCGTATCTTTTGCAATATTTTACTTGGTGTTTGGAAGAGATGTATTTATTTCGCCTTTCTCTCTCTGGGCTCTTCTTCCTGCGCCATCTCCCACGAATAAACGAGCAACTGAGGACGAAAACATGTGATTGCAAAGGGCGAATTGTTAGGTGGTGATACAAATGGGACGACCTCACACTCCGCTTAGTGCGAACGTTAAAATTTGCAGAAATCTCCGCAAAAGAGTGGTAAATAAAAACAGGGAAAAGGACAACTTTTGTACACATTTATGATGGGTGAAAGAAAAAATTGCGGCTTTTCCAATAATAGCTAATTTATGAGTAAATCTTATCGAAGTACTAGCCAGGTTTACACGGTTTACCAACTAGTTTAGGCTTATTTACATTACTGGGTGTCCGAGAAGTCTCGCAACATAGGGATTTGATTAATTAATATTGATTAATTAAAATTTATATGAACATAATATTATGTACATTAATTTGTAAGCCGTACAGAGCGGAACATTTTGGACCCCATTGTCTTACATTACAGGCAATACTTTCAAAGAGGCTAAAATACATCACCCAACAAATCGCAGCACAAAATATAACCAAAGCTATCTATTTATTAAAGTGAAAATGTAAATTCGAAATATTTTCCGCATGGTTTCCGGCACCATAATATATTCGGCAGCCTTTAAACAGGAGCCGTATCTTGACGCGTAACTAAACGTTTGGAAGAGATGCGTATCATTCTCCTCTCTTCAGCTTGTCTTCATGTACTATCCACCAAGATGAAACGACCAAGGAGAACAAACCCAATATATTGCAAGCTATTGGCATTGGTTGCGTTTATCCTAGGATTTATGAGGCAAACAGACTCCTCTTCACCTAGCGCAGCACTCTCACTGGTATACAGATGAACACATATAATTTCTAAAGAAAACGGCAAACAATTTTATAGGACATAAAACGGTCCATGTGGTTATACTTCACGGTGAAGTTAATTCTTTTCTATACATGAGTTCAGTTTGGTATCCATTTTATAAATTTACTTTCCCAACCACATACATTTTTGGCAATTATTTTGACACGATAATATTTAGAATTTCCGATTGAAAAAAGGCATCGCTACCGCTAATATGGTCTAGATTATAAGGAGATAAACGCTTCAAGGCTTCAGATTCTCTATAAACAGTTCAAATACTCCTCAGAAATCAATGGAAGTAGGTCGGACCTTACAAACTCGAGGAAAACTTCGAGACTACGTACAGCTCGGCCATATATCGGCCGCTACACCGCCGATGTACAATCGTTGATCTAATGTTGATAGCATGGCTAACTCGTTAAATTGGAGCGTCAAATCAAAACGCGGGGAAGTCGCCCCGATATTTGTATTTGCGCAGTTGAGTGCCAACGTTGAACGCGTCAAAGTCTATGTCTGCAATATTAAGACGGCGACAGTAGGTTTAAAAATGGCAATCTCAAATGTTTTCATTGCAGTCAACGTCATAAAAATATATACATATATATATCCTCAAACCACAACACCAAAAATAGAATCCAAACAATGCATTTCTCAAGAAAGATCGAAGAAATAATATTACTGGAGAATGCCATAGCGAAAAACTAAAAATGCACGCCGGGAATCCCGGAAGACATGAAGATTAGTATCGCATTTCGTTCATTTCGGCTGCGCACAAAATTTTGTTAAACAACAGAATATTTGCGCAGCAGAATGCCCAAAAAAACGATAACATAGAGATACCGCACTCCTTCAGCAGATGCGCCGACGATTTTGTTTTTAAAAACGATAACAAGCCCATCGAATACGATAAATAACAAAGAAGGAGCAACGTCCAAAACATTCAGGTGTCACGGATATGCGTTGGTAATACGGGGAAAGATTGAATTGTTGCAATGATACGATGACCGTACAAAATACACCAAACTATGACGAACGACCAAAGGTTGAGGTTACAGAACTGGCCTCCCATTATCGATGGGACAGGGAGCGAATCCCGAAAGCACCAGTAATTTTTTTCGGTGAAACTCCGATCCCTACTTCAGTAACATGGGTATGGCAATTGGAAAGTAGTAGAATTCCGATTCCGATAAGGTAGCTCTGGCTTGACTAAGTAAGGGAAGACAAATGCTTAAATCACAAATTTTTATTTATCAATTATTTAAAAAAATCCTATTTTCGCCGGTGAAAAGATTTACCAATTGAAAACCAAAATTAAGGTAAAAAAAATATGCCGATTATTTCACGAATATATTTTTAATTACCATATTTTTCCAACCATAGGAGACGACTGCAGCGCCATCTGCGCGGAACTACCAGGTTTTGACTACAATTAGGGCAGTATGTAATTCGTTATAACTTTAAAAAAATGGAAGGTAAGATGCCTAAAAGTCATTTTCTTCAATTTCTCAGGACGTTTTGCTTATTATAAATACCTTTAATTAATAAAACCTTTAACTTTCTTCAAATTTGCTTTTATTTGGTGCAATTTGAGTAATCTTCATTAGAGTCCATGTAATAATCTTCACTTTCCAAGACAAAATAACAGGTAAACTAGCCTGAAACACTATTTGAATTACCTCTCAGTTTATACAACGCATTTCAAATATTCTACATTCAATTTTTCAAAAAATTTGAAATCTTTAGATTGTCATTTGAGATACTGTTCTTCAACATCTTGCCTGACACAGTAGATTTTAAAAACGAGCAGAAACCCTAAGTAATCATGAACATTATTGGCGACATAGATCGTGGCTTTTTAAATCCTTATAGTTTCATGGACATGATAACTATTTATACATTGGATATAATACAACCTTTATATGGTAGTTGTATCTTAAATAGTGTACGGCATGGCTCGGCATAATAGTCTACGAAGCATTCTCCTAGTTTCTGGTCTGACCGAGCTCCGTTATCCTCACTGCTTTTGGACAGCGCCTAGCGACCGTGGAAAAGTGGGCGATTCTGATCTCAGCTGGGAAGAGTGCTGTATGCCTGGTGTGGAACTACCCCAAGCCACACATTCAAGTGGTGGCTCGCACGGCATTTTGTTGACTAAGATGAAGATGTATACCTGTCCGCCCTTCATCTCCACAATTTAATGCTTGTGGAATAGCCCCTATGGCAACCAGCAGAGCGACAGTGGAGTTTTTAACCTGTTCTTTACGTCTTCGGACACTCCCCTCAATTGCTGATTGGCTACAATGATACACACTGATGAATCCACGTCCATAAATGTAATACGATGTATCGAATTAAATTTTGATTTCCACTTAACAGACAATTGAACGAGAGCATTGATTGAGGATTTCACAATACCCGAGAGTAAACAATTTTCAGAAGTAAAAGCGAAATTAGAATTTTGAATAATTCCGTGGAGTAAGCCAGAAGCGTTAACATCTGTTTTCATTCGGACTCATAATCCGGTTCAAGACAACTTCCGGTCATTGATGAGCGTGTTCCTGCTGCCCATGCATTTTCCCTTTTCCAGTCTGCGAAGAGTCTCGACACGACGGACGGTCGAACAACCGAATTATTTCCGCTTAGTTTCCGCTTGCCTGCCCACGCATAAGAAAGCAGTCTCGACATCTTAAAGGAAGGCGTCTACGATAGGCGTCAACGCGAACTTCAAAGTCAGACCTCCAGGTCATCGCATGGTTGCTAATGGAGGAGTTTATCGTCACGGAAGGTTCGCCGCGACCGTCAACTTCAAATTTCAGCCAATCCCATCACGTTCACGTGTTGCTGTTCAATTGTTCACGTGATGGAAGGCTTATCGGGAGCTCCACCGGGTTAGAGCCATCATGTCTCATAGCCTAATGTAGAGAGATTCAATTTCCCGCATGATATAGCTCTTGCATGATTTAATACCTCGTAGAACTATTTATATGTCGCAGTAATCTTAAGCAGTAGTCCTATCTTAATTTGTGTACTGAATGGTAGCATTTTAGTCTACGTAGCACTCTCTTGGTTTATAGCCTGGCCGCGCACAGTTATCCTGACTGCTTTTGGCATGCCCCTGGCATTCCGGGGGAACGCGCGCGGTTCGGACTTCACCTGGGATGAGGGCTTCAAGCCTGATGTGGAATCACTCCATACCACAGACACCCTAGTGTTGGCTTGCACGGTATTTCGTAGATGTTGATGTCTGCCGACGCAGAATTGTCGGAAATCGAAAAAAGCCGGTCTGAAGTCCAAAATTGCTTTTTTTTAGGTAAATATTTGAAATTTGGCAAATATACTCACAAATGATTGTTGACAATAAATGGTAAGCCATTTGCTTTAGGTATTTGCCATTACTTAGCTACGGTGGCTCCATCGTGACCAAATTTCCAAGAAAATGCCCGTTTTCATTTCGTCTTCGAAAATCTTAAAAGTTACGTTAAACGGATGTATCATGGAATGTACAAGAAAATGAATGGAATTTGAGCAGGCTCTATTTCCCGCTCATATATTCATACAACCATACGATTTGCCTCTTTACAAGGTCCATATTTCCTCATGAAAGAGTTCACGCGTTCGTTCGTACACACAACAAAATGTACCGAGTAAAGCGGCCTTTAAATATGATCTATTGACAAGCGCACCGCAGATTACGTCCGCGGAGCCGCCGCGCATGGGGAGGATTGCTAGACCACTTCCATCACTCCCTCCCTCCCCCCTCCCCATCTTTAACCCTATCCCCGCTTTCCTAGGTCACCTCTAGGCCGCGAGAGAAGCTCCAGCCTCCCACCAAGGTCACTTCCTTATTCATCCGCGTCGACCGGTCGTTGAAAAGGAAAAAAAACACGCTAATCTCGCATCGCATCGATTCCCCCGCCCTCTACCGTCCCTCTCGTGAATGTGTGCGCGTTCAACGGGCTTCAACAGCCGAGAGCAATCATCTGCGTACAGAGAAAGGGAGGGAGAGAACGAGGGGTCGGGCGATGTGAGGGTTGGGAGGGGAAATACGCCGTCAAAGCCTCGCGAGAGAAGGTCGCGGACACGGGCAAGGGGGTGAATCGAAACTATCGACGAATGAACAGTGGAATGATCGAAAGTTATCGATGTATCTATCGAAAAAAAGGTGAATTGCGCGACATTTTCCCCCGAATCGTAACAGACACAACATCCTAATTTAACAATACGTACGGTTTCAAGGTTAATAATTTGAAATTTTTACATGCCATAAAAGAAAAAACTATGCAAATTCCACTTAGAGAAAATGTAATACACGACCCGGGTTTCAGCACATTACGTCATCTTCAGGACCATGATAGAAAAGAAAAACTATGCAAATTCCACTTAGAGAAAATTTAATACACGACCCAAGGGTCGAAGGGTTTCAACCTTCAGGACCTGAAGATGACAGGACCGGGACTTCAGGACCTGAAGATGTGTTTATACCCGGGTCGTGTACTAAATTTTCTCTAAGTGGAATTTGCATAGTTTTTCTTTTCTAACATTCTAATTTAATTTTTTAAATTTCATATTTAATTTAATTTAGATGCTTCAATAAGCATAAATGAAATATTATAATATTAACTGCGCAAATATATTGTTCAATTTGACTGAAATTCTCACGAATTTACAAATATGCATTCACAAAGCTTCAACATAACTCGTTTTTTTTACGCCGAACGCTGAAAACGCTTTCTCAACTGAAGATTTTTTTCTGATTCCGAAGAAAATCATCCGGTGACTAATCGAATATATATTTATAAATATCAGAGAATCAATACAAACTACACTCTGGTGTATTTCTGACGATATATTCGTTAGCTACCCCTCAATTTTGGAATTTGGTCTTTCTGGAATACACAGTCGTACCATTTGCCACGAGAAACTGGTGGCTGTCGTCTTTTTCAAAGGCAACGTCGTGGAGGGGGTCGACTATGGAGTGGAGGAGAGATGACAGAAAGTGGTATGTAACGCAGCCAACATAACTGCATTTAGTTTTAAATGAGCTGATGGTATCCATAGCGCGTTTCGCGACAATGTTTACTGTTGAGACAAAGTTGGTCACAATACATAGGTATTGTTCACAACACATCTAAACAATTTGATAAATAGGCACACAGAGAGCATAGAAGTGGAGTTGAATCACAGACTGAGCATTTGGAGCTAGAAATGAAATTTTGCAAACTGTGAAACATTGACAGCTTTGACTACCTTGACCATTGACTACCTTGCTCCTCCTCTGCGGAACCAGCACGTGGGGCATTGATTCTCCCTCTCAAAAAATCTCCCTATGCGTACAGGTTTATGATTCGCTACCACCTCACGTAGGCCTAAGGAAAATATATGCAAAATGTTTCACTATGAGATATGTACTTTGTGGAGCAGAAACATGAACAGTCCGGAGGAAATGTCTAGAGAGGTTTGAAATGTGGATGTGGAGAAGAATGGAGAGGATAAAATGGGGTGACAAAGTGAGAAACGAGGAAGTTCTGGCAAGGATACCTGAGAAAAGAAATATTTTGGGATCAATAAGAAAGAGAAAGGTGAACTGTATGGGACACATCCTCAAGCAAAACTGCCTCCAGAAAAAAATATTATAAGGAAAGAACGAGGGAAAGAGAGGGGGAGGAAGACGAAGAAATAATATGTAGACGGACATTAAGAATGGCCGGAGGTGGCACAGATTGACGAACATGGAGGTATCAGCATGAAAACTGAGGACAGATTCACCTTATAAAAATAATTGAAAACAGATACAGCATGCACAGAGTCACGAAATTGTTATTCTGTCGACTGATTCTGTACAAATGTTTACAGGGTTATTTAGATTCAACCCTCCAAAATGAAATTCAAATCAAATAAAAAATCATATTCATGTATAAAATATCAAATTCCTCAAGGATGACAGTAGGCTTCGGTAGTTTGGAGCTGGCCGATAAAAGTTGCATGTTACTCAGCCCGGGTCAGTTTGAGGTACTCATGGAGTTTTTGTTTCAGTGAAAAATTACAAAATGGTTTCAATTTTTTTCGCCGAAATCCCCTCATCGTGACCCAGTGGTTGAATACATTCGGGTCAGTCGAATGAAGGGCTGTGCAAAGAGAGATCAACACGAAGGGAATTGTTCAGTTGAAACCCGTCTCAGGACTGCTTCACCTTAGAAGACGACCAGTACACGTGAAGCAATGAACCAAGACGCAATCACACAGTTTCCACTATTAACCCTAGTGCTCAAACGCGGAGACTTTTTTAACCCCTGTGAGAATACAGTTCTTATAGGATGGATTATCCCACTGATCTACATCCACATACTACCCTGGGATTCGCCGCACGGCAGAGGTTGTTAGGACACCAGCCGAGTAAAGATGTAAGGATTGAGGAGGTGAAACAGTGACGTGTATTATGGGATTTTATTTTGTGGAGTTAAGTTTTAATTGAGGTCGCTTATTGTGCGCGGAAAGAACGAGTTTTTGGACCGATCTGTTCGGCAGTGTATCTCTTTTATTTTATCGCTTCTGTCAGACCTAGATATGAATTGGGGCGGCATGATAATATTCTCTGTGTTGCTCTGAAATGCACCAGTTCTGAATATCTCAAGCAAGCTAAGCCTAGAGTGTAGCCTCCGAGTCTCTAGGGGCTCCCACTTAAATCCCTCTAAAAGTTGTCAGATACTGTATATTCGCTCGTATCAGTTTTCAACGAAGCGCGGTGTGGCATTTTAAAAAACTTTAACGCAACTGCCACCACATTTGTCTACCACTATACGTGGTGGTTTAACAAGCAGTAGCCCTGCCTTAAAGTTCCCCCGAGAAAATGAAGCAAGGGGAGTTAACGGAGCGGTAAATGAGGCTAAGGCGGCAAAGTCAGCCTGGATGTAGATACGAAGAGTCAATATTTGGACATTTTTTCCCCAGGTTGCGCCTTGGTTGGCTGATAACGATACGAATTTTCGATCCGGGGGGACATCGGCCATGCGATCCCATGGACTTGCGTACGTAATCTTCTCCATTCTATTGCTCTCCCTCCCCCACATCCTTTTAAAGGTTGCCTGCTTAGCATTTCGCAGGAAAGGAGATAAAATGTGGGCGCTATCTTCCACATGATCCCACGCTAGACCAGAATGATCGCCCGGCGCTGCCAACTTAGAGGGAGACCGGGGAGGTATCATGGGTCTCTTTTTAGCGTTTTCGCTGCCATTGGTCGCTCAATTCTATGAAAGGTTGACTTCAGCCCTCCACTATTACCTATTTTACGGAATAGTTCATCCTACATTTGGTTGACAGTACGTAGATAAAAAAATTGGGATTCGTTAAAATAAGTACTTGCCAAGTGCGCCGACACAATCAGAGGAATCAGTTACTTTCCCTCGTTAGACTGCACTTAGAATACACTGCCATTATTTGGGATCCTCATGAGATATGAGAGAATACATAAAGGCCGTTATCATAGTCTCCTAAGTGTTGCCGACCTCTTTCTTCAACTGGGGTGGGAATCGCCTTCAGACCGTCTATTTAAAATTAGACTCAATATTTTATGTCAATTCAAAACCAATTTATTTTTGACGAAGTTATTAACATCTTACCAACTCCAACATGACTTAGGCCGCGAAGTTTAACAAACGCTTGGACAGCATCACCAAAATTAGCATCCACATAATACCCTGCAGGCCACCTCCAGATGTGACATTGGATGAGTTATCACCAACATACACAATAATATACCCCTAATAAAGTTAGTGAAACTACGATTATTGATGTGTAACCTACATACGCAGTAATGCAAGAGTTACACAGAAAACATGCATAAAGAGCTTTTTAGTTCAACGCATTAGATTGAGAAACAAGCATAACGTAGTACGCATTCAAGTCATTAATAAGTTACGAGCAGCGTAGTGGTTCTCTCCTCTGTCTCGTTCGAAATGTACCGTCCTCCTAATTTGCACTGCAAAATTTTTGTCACTTAATGATAATTTTTTCATAGTCATGGTATAAGAGAGTTCAGGGAACAAGGCTTTTCAATCAATCAAACGAGATAAAAATAAGCCCCATTCCAAAAAATTAATCACCTAGGAAAACGCAACCTAGCCTAGAAAAGCATAGTAACAAGTCTCAATGATAGCACATTGTTCCATAGTCGTTCGCGGGAAAAATGAAAGTATATAGCTTAGGATTGTAAATGATAAGTTACTTAGTTCATTTACATAGATTTTTTATAAAAAGACGACCTAGGTTTCCCCGAATCTCGCCATCATCAGGTCGTCTTTTTAAAATAAATCTACGAGGAAAAACTAAGCTACCTATCATTTACAATGCTAAGCATTTCACGATTCCACGAAGACACGCCCGAGACAACGGATAAAATTATATAGCTGTCTGTTCCGCAGTCTAGTTACCTGATTTAATTCTCAAGATCAAAATCTTCCATATAACGTCAGATTTAGTAAAATGTTATCAGAAAATACATCGGCTTCCACGGAACACAGGCTCATAGGGATCTAATTCCACTCAAGCCGAGAGTTTGGATGGTACCGAGTTTTCTGCGCCGATGACGGTATTGATTTCTGATCTAACCTAAGAATCTTTGTAAAACAACCTTAAGACAATTCCAATGAGACGGAGCAACAAGCTTTGGGTTTCTTTCGTACACTCAACTCGCGGATGAAGCTACAAGTTCACTTCGACGCCAGACGTAAACCCGGCCTCAATTATCTCTGTATCTCAGTGTAACAGCCGGATGGACTCCCGATTCGTGCAGACAAGCAGTCTCCCCTTTTTAAGCCACTCCACGCGCCGCGGAAGGAAAAACAAATGGACTTATCTCTTTCTCGCCTTTATCTTCCCCTCTGCGAGGCCGAAAAAGGAAATCGCAATCAAGTCAAGTCTTTCATGACCAGGAAATACGACCTCATCTCTCGAGGTGGCCGCCCGCCTCCGGCCGAAGAAACTCGCGCTTTTCAAAAAACATCACAGGTCTCGATTACGAGAAAATTTTGTAAAGAAAAATTTGACCGAATCCAAGGTATCCTAGCAGTTAACGAAAATAATTAGAGAAAAGGGAAAGTTTGGATAGTAAAGCAAAGAAGCCAAACGAGCCATTAATTACGACTGTTAGACTGTTATAGTTGGTTTACATGAAAGCTTTCTGACATATGACAAACAGTCACCGCATGATCAACAGCACAACCCAAGACGCATAGCATGATGCTAATTTTCTCAGGGTTTTCCTTGAATTAGCAATTATTTGTACACGGTTGCTAATAAATATCGAGCAGTCACGCTGAATCACAAATTACGAGAAAAAGAAGATTTTTTTAATAATTTTCGCTGATATTTCGAATACCTACTTACCACGTTGAAAACTATGAATAAGTCAAATCATAACATATTTTAACTGAATCAAAAATGTGAAATACGAGGTTCACCCAGAATGTAAGGTCTGTCACAGGAAACAGGACCTGTAAGGACAGGTCAAAGAAACTAAGCACATATTCCGAGAAAAAATTAACTGCGAAAAAATCTGCAGGCCCTAAACTATTGTTCTACCCAATTCCCACCATTTTGGGGGCACTTGACATGGCGCGGCACAAGCACTTGTATTCCCTCCTCATGAATAGGCGCCGCCAGTATGGTCAACCAAGTAACATGTTCTTTGATCTCATCGTCATGGCTGAACCACTCGCCACCAATGCTCGACTTAAGGTGAAAAACAGATAGAAGTCACTTGGAGCAAGGTACTGACTGTATGGAGGGTGGTTGTTGAATTGTCCCCGACCAATATTCTGTACAGGTCTACGTCTACGTAATACCGTGCGAGCCACCACGAGGGTGTGTGGCAGGGGGTGAAGATCACCAAACATGAACTATTGACATGCAACTAGGATATTGAATGGAGACATGCTAGATAATAGGGTCACATGCAGCTAGATGGCTAGTATCTACATAATAAGAAAGGGATTATAAGAAAGGGGGGTGTCACATGCGCAGTGTTAGGGCGGGCATTGTCATGAATCAAAATACCGCTTGTGAGCATAACTCTGCGGCGGGATTTTCAATTTTATTCGCCATTTCAAACAAGAAACACGAAGCGTACACAACAATCAGCTCATAATGGCGTCAACTCCTTCACAAAAGGTCACGGTAAGTACCGCGCATGCGCGACACGGAGATAGCAGCGCTGCGGTTGCAAGAAATACAAACGGAATTTTCTTTCTGGATGAATATACCTCCTATATTTCTCAATTAATTATATAACTGCAAGTGTAGGGAGTCCGACCACATAAAAAAGAAACATTTACATCAATTAAGAATTACTTGAAATTAATATTAAAATAAGCACTCCATTACTTAGGTTTACCACTTCAGCAATATAAAAAAAAATGTTTCTCTAAGTTTTCTCGGGCTTCCGTCCGAGTGAGTGGGCCCGTGTTGGCCGACGTTTCGATGCTCGACTCGAGCATTTTCCTCAGGGCAGAGGGCGGAAACGTCGGCCAATATAGACCCACTCACCCGGACGGAAGCCCGAGAAAACTTTGAGGAACTCGTACCCCGGGAAAGCATCAGATCCTACAAAAAAATTTACTTTCGATAATAGAAACACTGGCACAAGTGGTAATCGGAATGATATTACAGCAAGCTCGCGGCTTTGTTTTCCGCTAAGACCCTAAACATTTTTATAAGTTTGCCTCGAGGAAGAAGTTAAAGTCCTTCATACAGGCATGAAAAGTTTCGGGAAGTTTGTCGCACAACCGCAGGCATATCCGCTACGGCACGCGGCAGCCGTAAAAGCTTAACATCAGCTGACTTATCGAAGACAACTATGATTAGCAAAGGCGGGGAGGAGAAAAAGTTTGAGTCATCGTCGCGCGACTTATGCGGGGCAGACATTCAGACTCTGATCGCGAGATTAAAGGCTTTCGCGATAGGAAGCAACAGTGTTAAGCAATGGCACTCAAGCTTCTTCTAGAAAGACGGAGAGAAGAAGCAACTCCGTTTCAAAATTATTCTCATTATAATGTAAAATATGAGGACAAATATACATGGTAAGACCATTCAAGCCCAGCCACAAGTTTATTCTCACGCTTTCAGGTCCATCCTTGTCCTTCACAGGGGTGCCTACGCGAGGGCTACGCGTGCGCAAGTCGTGCCACGGAAATTTGGGGGGTGGGGGAGGATTTTGAAAAATTATTTTAATAACAAAGGCGGAAAAGAGAATATTATTTTTGGGGCATGGGGGAGTAAAATTTGGAAAAATCTTTTCATAAAAGGATATAAAGGAAGGATATAAATACAATATCATACATAAAAAGATATAGGATAGGATTTTTAAGATAAAAATTAAGATTTTGTTCAAGCTTAAAATCCTTTTCTTTTTTTAAATTACCCTTTTATGAAACCATTATTAACTACGCTCTGTTAATTTTTAGACGAGATCAAGGAGTTAGAAATTTCTCATTTTTTTAAATAATGTCTCTTGAGTACATGCACGTACCATTTCCCATGTAAAAGGGCTGTTTTTTTTAAATATCTCGGAATGTCGAGTGGTGAGGAGCTGGTATTTTGATATCTTAGGGTGGGAGGATTATTTTCTTTAAAATAAGACTAAAATCATTGATTTCTAGGTGAAATGATATTTCGTCCAAGCTACCTTAACACGATATACCTACACACTATATGAACACCTTAATACCACGATAAAATTAAATTAGAAGTTGAAACAGATGATGGCGATTTGATCTACATCTACATCTACGTCATACCCTGCAAGCCACCCAAAGGGTGTGTGGCAGGGGGTGCTTTCGCACCAGGCATGCATGAATGATAGGTTAGAACACCGACATTACACTAAAACCCGCGAACCACACATGCAAAGCGCCAATTAAAAATCTAATACCCAAGAAACATTCTATCTTCAATCGTTCCAACATGCAAGGGATACAAAGACTACTACTACAGATTCAAAATATCATGCATAAATAAGAACAACAATATTTACATCATGCCTAAATAAGAGAGCAGAATATATAATGAGAAAGATTTACTGCCTGCCTATGTCAATACTCGAACTATTCATGACGACGATCACAGCTGTTATGGTCCCGAATGGTACGCGGAAAAAATGACATTTTATACCTATCGGTTCTACAATCTAGCTCTCTAATTTTATTGGCGCGATCTAATCTGCCGTAGTACGAAGGGGTTAATAGTATATTTTTTACGTCGTCAGTAAAATGATTTTCCTGAAATTTATTTAGGAGGTTAAACCTATAATTCAATCTACGCTGTGATAGCGATTCCCATCCTAATTCTTCTAACAGTCCAGACACACTAGCCAACTAAGTATAGTAACTTGATATGCCGAAACATTTTTTGTCATTGTTAGATTAAGAGGACAGTACCGCATCAGCTAGCTTTTCTCTCAAACGGAAACTCATCTTAAATTCACAATTACACACATTCGCCGCTCAACTTCCACCCAAGCGTGAAACTACGAACAATTAATGCTTCTTGAAGCATTTCCCGCGAGATTTACCGCTCAGCCGTCATAGGTATTGTACATCACATCGTTCGCGTTACGCAACCCGGGTATTTTAAAAGTCACCATGACTGGACGCATTTCGCCTCTCTTTACCGTCCACATCGAAACTGTTTCACGAGAGCCAGCGAGTTTTAGGGTTTTCCTTCGCCCTCGCTGTTGAGAGAGAGAGAGAACGCGATCGCTCGACCCAAACAGCAGCTGTAACCTCGTCCATTCCCCTTTGATGAATGGCCCCCCCGTCTTCGTAAAAAGAGATTCGACAGTGATGAACACGCTGCGATCCCAGCGCCATCAGTGCCGGCCGGAGAAACAATCGTCGCCCCGCCGCGCCGGCCGAGGACGATGACACCCGCAGTCATCTCCGCTCACGATTGTCTCGTCGCAATGCGATCGTCATTTTTCATCATCTCCACGCGAGAGCGTCGCATACTTGTATAGTGATTTATCTCCGTAGATCATTTATAGGCTAGATAATCCACACTCCGCGGAGAAAGTTGTCCCCAACAGAAACTCAGATCGGCGTGACGACAATTCACGGGGTCGATATGGCCCGGATGTTCCGAGTGTCACATTTTATGGCCGAAATGATTTGCTTTCTCGGAAGTTTGTTTACGCAACAGTGTACAGGGTGTCCAAAAGAAGGAAAAATGATTCAGAATCATCAATAGAAACGCCTCATCTTAATGCAAAGCAAAGGAACGAAAAATCTCTTTCCAGCCATTTCATAACAACAACGAAGTTCGGAACATCCGGGCCATCTCGACCCCGTGAATTGTTACGCTGGTCTGAGTTTCTGTTGAGAGCAACTTTCTCCGCAGAGTGTGTATATGGGACCCTTACGAAGTAGGACTAGTTTCAGATATAGATCGAATACAACGGAGGGCAGCTAGATTTGTTAAAAATTGTGATGATAAACATAGTAGTGTTACTAAATTGTTGGGGCAATTAGGGAGGGAACCTCGATCCGTTCGAAGGAAATTTTTCCATAATGCAGAGCTTTTCTTTCTGTATCAACTGCATGCTCCATTAGGCATTCTGTCCTAGAACAATAAATGTATATTCAATTCTATTATACCTTCTGCTTTCCTCTCCCCTCTGCTACCTATTCGACCACTTAGATAAGAGCCTTCCCCTCCATGACATCACATTTCGAGCAGGCGACTACCACCGAGTTTACAACCACAATCTACAAGCACGATTGTTATCTTCAAGAACAGCTGATCGTGAGACGAGGCTTCCATCCCCTCCACGGGATCCGTAGAGATCCGACCGAGGTCTCGTGAGCACCGGCAGGAACGTAAAGAATGATAGGCCGGTCTTTTTTTAATCAATTGATTATCGTCAATAAAAACTAAATTCTCGGGAATTCTCAAGTCCTTATCTCTTCCTTCGTGAGTCTTTTCTTAGCTCAAGGGGCCCTCTTGAGGCAGACTTAGCATTGGAGTGAAAGAGTTACAGCGCTAAAACATTAACTCTATGAAAAATGACAAAACATTAGCCTACAGTTGATTGTTTTCCGTATACGATTTGTTTTCCGTATAATCCCCATCCCTAGTTGGGCGTTGTGTAGAGAGCACTTCAATTACAGTGCGACAGAGAGGACGTTTAAGTCTGGGAATCACTCTTCAAGAGAGAGCCAATACCGATCTCAGTTTCTGCCCATCTTTCCTCCGATTTTCTTGATAATTCTTCCCTCAACGACTTCCATGCCTATCCTATATGAAATCACACCAACCACACAAAATTACCCCTCAAACACCTTTGAGGTGACTAGCTAGCAGGGTAGTATAAAGATGTACATGTATTCATTGTAACTATGTAAAAGTGACACCAGAATCATGCAGAAAACATGCAAAATATAGTGTTAGCACTACTCGGCAGATTTAGAGAACAAACACCTTTGAGGTGAGCAATCACCAACTACATTATCAAACATATTACCATGATAGTATCTATGGGGAATTTCATTGAATTGGTCCTAATTTCAAAATTTTCAAAGGTCTTTGCGATCCCAAAAATTGCACATCGATAACTTGTTCCAGAAAAGAGTATGTCAGTCAACAGTCTGACAATGATGGTTTGTCCATATTGTGGCCTGTCTCACTCTCACGAAATTACTTTAGAACAGGTGTAAGCATTACTCCTACTTATTACCCCGCAAGCCATCTCAAGGGTGTTTGGCAGGGGTGACTTATTACTAACATACACTACAGTGGTGAAATTTACTTTACCAACAAGCACTACACTATCGGTATACTACAAATGCTACAGAAACTACAAAAATAATCTATATTGTAACTATGTACACATGACACCGGAGTCGCAGCCATTATGGTCACCTATCGATCCCAAGATCCATTCTAAATGCATCTTACTCCAGGCTTACATCCCGGCAGTGGAGGAGATTTGTTTTCCGTATAATCCCCATCCCTAGTCGGGCGTTGCGTAGAGAGCACTTCAATTACAGTGCGACAGAGAGGACGTTTAAGTCGGAGAATCACTCTTCAAGAGAGAGCCAATACCGATGTCAGGTTTCTGTCCATCTTTCCGCCGATTTTCTTGATAATTCTTCCCTCAACGACTTCCATGCCTATCCTATATGAAATCACACCAACCATACAAATTTACCCCGGCAAACACCTTTGAGGTGACTAGCTAGCAGGGTAGTATAAATATGTACATGTATTCATTGTAACTATGTAAAAGTGACACCAGAGTCATGCAGGGAACATGCAAATATAGTGTTAGCACTACTAGGCAGATTTAGAAGCATGCTATGGATTGTATAGATGTATAGATTGTAGAACCGATAGGTATAAAATGTCATTTTTTCCGCGTACCATTCGGGACCATAACAGCTGTGATCGTCGTCATGAATAGTTCGAGTATTGACAATAGGCAGGCAGTAAATCTTTCTCATTATATGCTCTACTCTCTTATTTATGCCTGATGTAAATATTGACGTTCTTATTTATGCATGATATTTTGAATCTGTAGTAGTAGTCTTTCTATCCCTTGCATGTTGGAACGATTGAAGATAGAACGTTTCTTGGGTATTAGATTTTTAATTGGCGCTTTGCATGTGTGGTACGCGGGTTTTAATGTAATGTCGGTGTTCTAACATATCATTCATGCATGCCTGGTGCGAAAGCACCCCCTGCCACACACCCTTTGGGTGGCTTGCAGGGTATGACGTAGATGTAGATGTATGGAGGCATATGAATCAATCAGCAACACTACCTGTAAACAAACCTACTTCAATGTCTTAACGCAGCCATTATGGTTACCTATCGATCCTTAGATCCATTCTAAATGCCCGGGCTTAATCCCGGCAGTTGAGGAGAATCTTCTACAACGAAGAATCCGGCGGCCCCTGCTGGATGTGGTTAGAAATTCTAGAATGCCACACGCCTCCGCGGCTGCTCGCTGAGTAGTGCTCAGATGCAGATCCTTCGCGCAAATGACTTAAGCGCCCGTTACCCCCCCCCAACACCCCCCTCCCCAAATAAAAAACCAACCACTTGACACCTGTTTTACAGAACTGGGCACTTCTCTTGTTTACTCAAACGTCGGCTCCCCAACGATCTCGCTGCCGCGTGGGCACGGCAACTGTTCCTGCGACACCCCCCAGTTGAAGAGGTGAAAGGGATAATCGCTCCGCGCTTGCCTTACGAGGAGACACAGTGGGTGGAAACGATCGCGCAAAGAGGCCTGAACGAATAATGAGCCCCCCCAAAGACGTGGAACACGGCACGGCTGAACCGGGTATTTGGCCGCTAATAAAAAACTAGACGAGATAGGTCTTGGGTTCACTCACCTTGGTATAATCTAGAATTAGCTTGGACGTAGTAGAATAAGTTATCCCTTCCTTCATAAATACAAAGTACATTCCAATTTAACATAAAATTGGGAAGCTTTAGGTTACCCCAAAGATTATAAACCTGTGGGGGGGGGGTAACCAAGAATTTCGTGCAAAGGAACATAACACAATATTTCAGTTATAAATGGTACAATTTACACATTACACAGTTTACATAAATACTAATAATTTCCTTTCAAGTTGCATGATCAACCGATGTTATATGCGTCGTTAACCATGTATATGACACATAAACAATCACCAACTACATTATCAAACATATTACCATGATGCCATACCCACTTTACTCAAAATATCAGGATGTAGTGACTTGTGGGCAACATAAATAACGCTATGTTGACTTACTGACGTTATCAACGAATTAACAATGATTAGCGGCCCTCGATATGATTTACTTCGTACTACGGCAGATTAGATCGCGCCAATAAAATTGGAGAGCTGGATTGTGGAACCGATGGGTATGAAATGTCATTTTTTCCGCGTACCATTCGGGACCATAACAGCTGTGATAGTCGTCATGAATAGTTCGAGTATTGACATAGGCAGGCAGTAAATATTTCTCATTATATATTCTGCTCTCTTATTTAGGCATGATGTAAGTGTTGGTGTTCTTATTTATGCATGATATTTTGAATCTGTAGTAGTAGTCTTTGTATCCCTTGCATGTTGGAACGATTGAAGATAGAATGTTTGTTGGTAAGTAGATTTTAAATTGGCGCGTTGCATGTGTGGTGCGCGGGTTTTAGTGTAATGTCGGTGTTCTACCCTATCATTCATGCATACCTGGTGCGAAAGCACCCCCTGCCACACACCCTTTGGGTGGCTTGCAGGGTATGACGTAGATGTAGATGTATGAAAAGGCCTAAATCCTTGCCATGTTCAACCAGATCAATATGGGAATAATATCTACTTTCCATCGATATCTTGAACTAACGCAATGACCTTCGAGTGATGTAAACACGGGTCACATGGCCTCTTAGCTCTCGCGAGAAGTGTTTTCTTGAGATTTGCTCAGCGATATACTCCACGCCCTCGTCTTTAACCGCGGAGAATGAATCATTACACACCGACCGGTTTAGGGATTGTCTCCCATGTTCGCGTTGCGCGTGGGCGACGCACACGATGGAATCAATCAGGTTTTCCACGCAATTTTCCTCCCAGTGAATTACCACCGGCTTCTCTGTGAATAAAAAGATGCTCCGCACTCTGCTCGCTGAATGTCTTCGAAATGATGAGAAAAAATCGGTTAGGAGTTTTTATTTTAATTTCCACCAGGATTGATTAAGGTAGCGTTATCGGCTTCATGCTTTAATCTTATATAAGGGTATGGCAAAATCAAATAACATTGAAAATACGAGAAAAAACTTTTTTATGCATGAGAGCCGCTCCTAAGAGCGCCTGAAACTTAGTTGCTTTGCAATCTCGTGATTGAGACATAAATAAAGGCTCACAACTTCGAGGTCCCGGTGTTCTCTTACCTACTGGTATGTCTTCCTATGTACTTTCCTCTTTATTTGGTCCATGAACTTATCCCTGAGTCTTCCTTTGAGGCCTTTTCCCTCTTTTTTACCATCAATTATGTTCCTCACAAACCCATTGTGTCTCAAGGTGTGTCCAATCCTGTTCTCCTTTTCCCTATGGTGTTCCACATGGTCCTTTCCCCTTTTTCTCTTCAGTACACTTAATTTCTTTATTTGTCCGTCCATTTTAGCTTCAACATCCTCCTCCAGCACCAGGTTTCGAAGGCTTCTAGTCTTTTATGGTCAGATTTTCCAACGGTCCATGCTTCCGATCCATAGAGTGCTACGCTCCACACTAATGTTTTCACGTATAGTTTCCTAGTTTGTAATGCTATCTTCTTTGAGCACAGCAGTTGTCTTTTGTCCACGAGCGCCTTCTTAGCTTGGGCTATACTCCTCTTGATGTCCGTTGTAGTTCTTCCGTGCCACGTGATGGTACTTCCGAGATAGGCCTTCAGGTTTTTCCTCTTTCGAAGAAACTTTCACAAGAGTATTTAGATATTCAGGAGACAGAAAAAGAATAGCAACAAAATTTGTCATCAAACTAAGTTAAATCAAACACCATTCACACTTTTCCACAGTATTTCTAATCTTACTACATGTCTCAACTCCTAGAGTCATTTTCAAGCACAAAGTCAAGCACCTAAAGGTGATTCTGCGAGTTGAAACCCGCAGTGGAATTAAAAAACTAAGAGGAAAAAAGCTATCTGTCTTAGACTTCATACAAATTCTTTCCACGATATCAAGCCGGAATTGGTTAAACAAAACTAGGTGATGCTGCCACCCAGTCCATTGGTAACATTGTACAAGAAGGATTTGCATTAGAAGAGAGACATTTATCTCTTAATCCCCACCTTATCAGATCTACATTGACGTCATGCACGGGGATCAATAACATTCACCACTTTCATGTGTCTCCGATCATAGCCTATGTGCTCACGCTGTTACTCAAGTGCCTTGACCGACAACTTGGCGCGGGTTAATGAGAAATTTAGGGATTGGGTCAAGGTTGCCCCGGGGGCATGAGATCCCCTCACCTGCATCGCAATGTTGGGCCTGACAAGTTTAACTTCTCGCAAAACAATCCCCATTATTATTCGCACTTAACCTGCCTCCCTTACCCCTCCCACTTGCCGTTTGAGAGGCTGAGCTCGTTAACCAAGATGAAGGCAAACCGATCCTATCAACTGGACCCATCGAATTCCCCCCCTGATTCCCCGCCCGCAGGCGGAACAATTTGCATCATCATCAGTTTTATTCCACGCAACACAATCCCGACTAAACACACCGGCAACTCTCTACATCAGCATATTACCCAATGAGCCGCCACAAGGACCTGTGGCAGGGGTAGCTAGGGAGACAGTATTCCCTGGCCGAAAACGCCTCTACAGACCCCTACGCGCCTTTATTTCACGGCTTTCTTACGTATGTTACTTAAAGCAAATCTGTTTGCAAAGAGCTCAAGAATGAGGGTTAATATTTAGCATAAGAGTTGTAACTTTTCGCTTTTTACTGTTTACATAACTATTTAGATCGTGGAAGAACTGCATCAAATAGCATCGTGTAAAGCGGTGAACAGCAATAATGCATGAACATGAGATGTCAAAATAGCCTCTGCTCTATTTTTAATTGTTATTGCAGGCCAGATTGAGGTAAAATTGTTTGAAAAACTGCTTGAAATTGTGCAAGTTCGTGCCCCGTGTAAAACGGGCTTTAGACGCAGAAAAAGCTCGTATAACGAGACCAACGAAATTTTTTAACAATTTAGGTGGGTGTTTATACATAAAGAACAAACAAACTAACAATTACTAAAGTTATTTCAGACATAGTTATGATAATAAAACCGCTACACTTTCTTTAGTGAGAAGACATGACTAAACACTTTAGGATAATATTTTTGCGGATTTAGATGCGACATAAGAATGGGGTAATAAATTGTACACTTTCGGTCCTAAATGTAATAAATATCGTTTAAATACCGTCAAATTTGGTTTCGGAGGAGGACACGGATTTTAAGTTAACGAGATTATAGGTCAGAATTTGCAAATAGGTCTCACTATTTCTTTCAATATAATCTTACTTACTTAATTCAAAAATTACTCTTCCAAAAGATATCATTCAGCCAGTCAGTTATTTTATTTGCCTTACTCTCCAACTTCTTCCTATACATTTCAATAATGGAACAGTACGATTCCTGAGCTTTTGAAGAACATATACTGTTGAAAAGCTTCACCATTAAATTTTAACTTGCAATAAGACGGTTCCGTTAATAAACACTTTACGTTTTATCTTTTTGCTGGAGATAAAGATCATCCTCAGCGTTTTCCCGGTAGTAAAATAAATATAAAAAAAATGTTCCAGGAGTAAGTGGGCGGAAATCCTATATCTACATGTAACTGAGGCGATATTCCGTGCTCTTTCTCAATACATCTACATCTACGTCATACCCTGCAAGCCATCCAAAGGGTGTGTGGCAGGGGGTGCTTCCACACCAGGCATGCATGAATGATACGGTAGAACATCGAAATTACATTGAAACCCGCGTACCACACATGCAAAGCGCCAATTAAAAATCTAATAACCAACAAACATTCTATCGTCAATCGATCCAACATGCAAGGGATACAAAAACTACTACTACATATTCAAAATATCATGCATAAATAGAAACATCAATATTTACATCATGCATAAATGAGAACGTAGAAAATATAATGAGAAAGATTTACTGTCTGCCTATTGTCACAATTTAAACTATTCATGACGACGATCACAGCTGTTATGGTCCCGAATGGTACGCGGAAAAAATGACATTTTATACCTATCGGTTCTACAATCTAGCTCTCTAATTTTATTGGCGCGATCTAATCTGCCGTAGTACGAGGGGGTTAATAGTATGTTTTTTACGTCGTCAGAGAACTGATTTTCCTGAAATGTAGTTAGGAGGTTAAGCCTATAATGTAATCAACGCTGTGATAGCGATTCCCATCCTAATTCCTCTAACAGTCCAGACACACTAGCCAACTTATCGTAGCATCGTTTCACAAACCTAGCTCCTCTTCGCTGTACGCGATCTAACTCTGATATCAATAAGTTTCGCTCGTTCAACACCACGTTCCCACGTCGAAGGAATACGGCGGCCCTTGCCGGATGGGGGTTAGAATGCGCCGTTGGACTTAAGGTAGGGGGAGAGGGAGCCGAAGGTGCGATGGTAAGTAAACGAGAGCGGAAATGAAGTCATCGCAATGTCGACAAGGGGATGAGGCGGCTTCCGCCGGGGAAAAACCGTGAATCGGCGGGTTTGGAATGGACCATTCAACCCCCTCCCCCTCGACCACCTCTAAAAGATTTTTCTCATGCTGCTCATCCACCCCGTGGCTTCACCCAACATTTCTGCACCAAATTAGTGCTCAAAAACCGACCAAATACGACAAACGTGAGTTCTTTATTCTACATCTACATACTACCCTGCAAGCCACCTCAAAGGTGTTAGGCAGGGGGTGAGTTTTCGCCAACAGGCACAATAATATAATATACATAACTTTCACCAACGTGCACTACACCTTAAGTATGCTACCTATGCCATAGAAGCTATTGAATTAATGTATAAGTCAACTACGTGTGTCTGGACTGTTAGAAGAATTACGATGGGAATCGCTATCACAGCGTGGATTAAATTATAGGCTAAACCTCCGAAATAAATTTCAGGAAAATCATTTTACTGACGACGCAAGAAACATACTATTAACCCCTTCGTACTACGGCAGATTAGATCGCGCCAATAAAATTAGAGAGCTAGATTGTAGAACCGATAGGTATAAAATGTCATTTTTTCCGCGTACCATTCGGGACCATAACAGCTGTGATCGTCGTCATGAATAGTTCGAGTATTGACAAGAGGCAGGCAGTAAATCTTTCTCATTATATTCTCTACTCTCTTATTTATGCATGATGTAAATATTGATGTTCTTCTTTATGCATGATATTTTGAATCTGTAGTAGTAGTCTTTGTATCCCTTGCATGTTGGAACGATTGACGATACAATATTTGTTGGCTAGTAGATTTTTAATTGGCGAGTTGCATGTGCGGTACGCTGGTTTCAATGTAATTTCGGTGTTCTACCGTATCATTCATGCATGCCTGGTGTGGATGCACCAGCTGCTAACACCCTTTGGGTGGCTGGCACGGTATGACGTATATGTAACATTGCACCTTTGGCCAACGCAAAGGATAAGTATCTCTGTTAGAGCAAATATTGCCAACTTAATGTCGAATACCCATTCGTAACCTAATGTCCTCATTGAGGATTAATTCTTGAAAACACATACCGTAACACTTCCAGAAGTAACGCAGTTTCCTTCTTCAATAACTAAAATATATTAAAGAATGTACCGTACAGACCCGTGTACCACGCGCACTTTTTTTTCCCAGAAATCGTAGTTGAAAAGGAGGCGCGCGTCTTTCCGAGCTCCTATCTCTCTGCCTTTCCTGGAAATCCCGACGGTAGATTCTTCCGTCTTTTCGGGTTTCCGCCACGTCTTTCCATCTTGAGGACAATATTTCTCGGTTTTCCTGACGGAAGAATCAACCTCAATCAAAGCCCGGCGGAAGCCTCAATCACAACGCCTACTGTAAGCTGGTAGAAACTCGAACTAGGAGCTCGGTGCCTCAACACGTACTCACAAACTAAACATCATAGAGCTCATTTCCAAACATTGCATTTACAAATGGTAAGGTACGAAGTCACTCGCAGGGGTGAAATAACACCAAGGGTTGAAATTCACCATAAAATAATCATTTAACTTGACCGGTATCCGAACCCGGATCTCCCAATTGACGGTCAGGTGTGTTATCCAGTTACACCACCCCCCTCGAAATTCGCCTTGAAGGAAGATGGCTTGGTGATGTAACTGCATAACACACCTGACCGGCAATTGGGAGATCCGGGTTTGGATACCGGTCAAGTTAAATGATTTTTTTTTTCATGGCGAATTTCAAACCTTGGTGTTATCGTAGAGCTAGTTTCATTTGAATGAGAAGCGACTACTTTTCTCAATTTTATCGTGGAGAAACAAACGAAAGAGCCCTAACGGAAAGCGTTGGCATTAGTCGATGGTACTACGCCCCCCAAAAACTCGGGCCATGAAAATGAAAAAAAACGCAGATTTTTTTCCAACTCTCATAAAAGCGGGAGGCGCGTCTTAACACGGAGGCGCGTTGTGCACGGATATATACGGTATGTATAAGAATTTCGACGGACCGGACGGACTAAATAAGAAATGATGAAGTGTACATATAGGTAAAAGAGGAGAGGACCACCACAGAGAAAAGAAGAACAAGATGGATTGGACACACCATGAGACACAATGGATGTATGAAGATTATAATTGAAGGCAAAATAGAGGGAAAAGTCCCCAGAGGAAGTCACAGGAATAAGTTCATGGACCAAATAAAGAGGAAGGTACAAAAGAAGAGATAACAGTAGGTTAGGTAACACCGGGACCTCGAAGTAGTAAGCCACTACCTATGCCTCAATATCGAGAAAGCAAAGCAAGCGAGACAGTTTAGGGCGATCTTAAGAGCGGCTCTCATGCATAAAAAAGTTTGTTCCGTATTTGCAATGTTATTTGATTTTCTCATACCCTTATTATTAAAGATTAAAGCATGAAACTAGCAACTTAATCTTAAACAATCCTGGTAGAAATGAAAAATTATCCTAACTGAGCTTGAAGGAAGAAACTGAGGGAAGTATCTGCGTAGGAAGAGATACCAGGAGATAAGGGCCTTAGCATTAGATAGGATAGGGATGGGTGGAGGGCTACAGTCAACCAATCTTAGGATTGAACGACCAATGAATGAAAGAAGAATTTCGACGGGGCAAGTAGGATGACAAGATCATAATTTTCAAGAAGACAAGGCTTTTTATCCCGCGGAACCAGGCTCGTATTCCAGCGGTAGCGGAGATTTCTCTCAGATCCCGCACAGTCAAATAAATGTGGAACGCCGTCATACATGCCAAAGACTAACCCCACCCAACCTAAATCCGACCTCATTCGAGGGTACCTGACCGCTGCGGAATTTCCCGTCCACATGTACACGACGTACGACGTAACATCATCGAGAGTTTGGCCGAAACATCAACGGGTGAAAAAAAAAGAAACACGACGAGCGCGGGCGGGAGAGAGAGAGAGAGAGAGAGGGGGGGGGGTGTCGGAGGGAAATGAAGGAGAAGAGTATAGGAGGGGTGGGAAAGAAAGGCAGCTCTCGCTGGATTCCATTGGCCGCATCGATTGCTGCGCAAAAAAAAGAAACAAACGAAAAAACACAATGTATATCGGAGGCCGAAAAGTCCTTGTCGCGTCCTTGTCCCTCATACACTGCCGGTTCGTTCGTTCATCTTTATTTCGCTCGTCGCCGTCACAGGTATTCGGTCGTGATGGGTCGACTCCAGTTTTTTTTTCTCCCGTTACGGTTCGCATTCCTTTCTCGATCATCCGGCTCTCGTACATCTACATCTACGTCATACCCTGCAAGCCACCCAAAGGGTGTGTGGCAGGGGGTGCTTCCACACCAGGCATGCATGAATGATACGGTAGAACACCGAAATTACATTGAAACCCGCGTACCACACATGCAAAGCGCCAATTAAAAATCTAATAACCAACAAACATTCTATCGTCAATCGTTCCAACATGCAAGGGACAAAAAGACTACTACTACATATTCAAAATATCATGCATAAATAAGAACATCAATATTTACATCATGCAGAAATAAGAACGTAGAGAATATAAAGAGAAAGATTTACAGTCTGCCTATTGTCACAATTCGAACTATTCATGACGACGATAACAGCTGTTATGTTCCCGAATGGTACGCGGAAAAAATGACATTTTATACCTATCGGTTCTACAATCTATCTCTCTAATTATATTGGCGCGATCTAATCTGCCGTAGAACGAGGGGGTTAGTAGTATGTTTTTTACGTCGTCAGAGAAATGTTTTTCCTGAAATTTAGTTAGGAGGTTAAGCCTATAATTTAATCTAGAATCTAAGCCTATAATCGTAAATGTTACTCTATTCTTACTGCCATACTTATTCCTATTATTACAGAGCTTAATTGAGCATCTTGAAACTATTAAGTGGGTATTGCTATAGGAAGTTTTGAATAACAATCGCCACAGAGTGGACAAAAACAAATAGGTCAGGAGTGACAACGATGGCAATAACTTTGTGTACCAACCGCCATCTTCTTAGCTAGTTCCATCACGGTCATTCTCTCGTCAAGTTCAAATGAGAGACATCACTTCACATAAAATTTAATAAATTCGGCCCAGCGGGAAATGAGAAGGATGAGGATGGGTTTCATAGATAGTATGCAGAAAGGTAGATCGTATGCAGAGGCGAAAAAAGAAATACTAAAAAAAGATAGGACTTCGAAAGTTTAGATAACCGAGAGGATTTTCTCTAAATGTCGACAAAACCTACCATTTACCGGTATAATACTTATAAAAATACTAGGATAAAGAAACTCCTCTGTATATTGATATCAAAATATCAACTGCTGACCGAACTACCTTCGGAAATATTTGTTATATGAATGCCATTTTTGCCGTTTCCCCCGTGGTTCTGTACGCAAATGGGAGTCAACGGAGAATCCACTTTAAAAAAACGAAGTTCTGACGTATAGGTCGGGTCAGGCATCAAACTATTTTTATTTCCTGTTTTCTCCACTAGTGAAAAAACTAACACAATTATTTACCGCAGTCATTTTTTTAAAAAGCGCAACAACCTACTGTGAAAGCATTGTTAGCATACGGCGTAAAACAAAAGAGTCAAGTTGAGTAAACTTAACGACTTCTGGTATCACTTCGTGGAGGAACCTCATGCTAGAATCTACATTAAAAGTGCTTCGTTTAATTCCACAATTAGTTATTGAGGGAGGGTTTCGAGGGTACCTGAATGACCCTCGGTAAAGTGGTAAGTTTTTTGTTAATTTCTCAAAAAAATGTAGAAGTATGTGCCTCATATTTTGCTATCATTGAAAATATTGATTTATTTTCCTTCATAACGAGGCCAAATGCAAGGAATTTGGTGTGGAGTGATATACCGCTTGAACCACCCGATGTTAAACGCTGGCCCGTTTGCAGCGTGAGAGGAGCAGAGAGAGGAGAATAGAGAGATGATACAACTTTTCGAAGAGACAATATTGCTCTCAAGTAACGCCAAGCAAGAGCAACACATTTTTATTAAACGATTCTCATGCAAACGCGTGTACCTGACGATGTATCAAGCTGCATAACGCGCTGAACTCAACAAATAATTGTGGAGAAGTACGAAGTATCTTATAACATGGATTCTAAATCAAGTTGAATCCTTACACATGGCATTTAGTTGATTACATAGAACTACAGTATTATTTAAATTATTTTTTTCATCATAATATCTCATTATTATAAAACTATATCAAACTACTAGCGAAATAGGGACACTGGTGAGGTAGGGAAAAATATGAAGTAGGAAGGAATCCAGCCAACTGAAGGTAGTTTGAGCGAGATATTTCCCTAATCATCAAAGAAAATATTACAATTTTAATTTGAAATGGACGTAACTCTAAGATACATGAAGTAAATATTGTAACATTAATAAAGATATGATAAAGTTAATGCGATTCTGAAAAACTATCTAAATGTACATGAATGAGACTAAAACTCCACTCATTTTTCTCACGTCGTACACTACGGCTTCAGGCTTTTTTAGCGATTCACAAAAATTACTGCAGTCAGTAATTTAACTTTATAATAATAGTTGAGGAAGCATGCAATCTACCCTCTTAAACTTCTAACGAGATCTACGCGTGAGAAATTCCCCATTTCTTCAATACAGTCTCTCTGGAATTACCTGTACCATTTACAAGGTAAAATTCTCGGCTTTTTTGTTAATATCTCAAAAATTGTAATGGTTTGTGCCGCATATTTTTCTATCATTGAAAAGATGAATTTATTTTCCTTCATAACGAAGCCAAATGCAAGGAAACACCTGATGTTAAACGCAGGCACGTTAACAGCGTGAGAGGAACAGAGAGGAAAATAGAGATAGGAAATAGGTTTTCGAAGTGATAAGATTGCTCTGAGGTAATGTCCACCATGAGCATGTTTCTACTACTCAACTACACTTATCTACGCCTCTGGATTCAGTACAACTATTTCACCTCTGCGCAAGTGACGTATCCGCAAAATACATAGGTAGGTACTCATAGTCACTATTTTCACAGCATATTGTATAGTGAAATAGGTAAAATTTTACCTACTGTGAAAGGTATTTGCAGCACCTAATGCATTAACAATTCTTTCCAATGATAGCAAAATACGAGGCCCATGCCTTTACATCTTTTGAGATATTAACCAAATTAACCTCCTCTCACAAATCCACGACATAGTATGCATTAATTCTACTACCCTACTACATATATCTACGCCACGGGATTCAGGTAAAACTATTTCCCCTCTGCGCAATTGAGTATCTGCAAAATACATTAGCACTCATAGTTACTATTTTCACACCATATTGTGTAGTAAATTGGGTAAAATTTTCCCTCTCGTGGAAAGGTATTTGCAGAAGCTGATGCTTTAAAAGTCATTTACTTTTCATTATCTTTTGCAGAGCAAGTTTCATTGCAAGTTGGTGAACATTAACTTCCACTCACATGTTCTCAAAAGAGTTCGAAGTGTATAACGAAGACACTGATCGCCAATTACGTTGTCTCAACGGGTTTGTGAAGAGCACAACAGACGGTAAAAATAGAGGGAAAAGTCCCCAGAGGGAAGACCCAGGAGTAAGTTCATGGACAAATTAAAGAGGACAGTACATAGGAAGAGATATCAGGAGGGAATTAGAGGAACTAGCATTAGATAGGGAAGGATGGAGGGCTGCAGTTAACCAATCTTAAGATTGAACAACCAATGAAATGAAGACCACCTTCGCGAAAAATTCACAAAAGAACTTGCAATAATGGCATGGTTCCCATTAAGTCTCCCGGGTTATAATTATTCTTAAAGGGTTGGTCGCGAACCCATTTCCGTCACTGGCCTCCAGATATCAATTATCAATCGATTAATCCCCGACTGCTGTTATCTCTCCCGAACATTTTTAGCCCTTATCTTGAAAGCAACGTCATCGTTGGGCTGAGAAAAGCGTACAAATTTAGAATCCCATGCGATTTTGGGCGAGTTGGCTTTTACACGTCAACGTATTTTATTTATAGCCAGGTTAGGAAATGTCACCGACGACGTAACTAATGCTGAAAGTGGAGGCCCTGAGTTTTGTCTGATAACAAAGAACACAAAAATAATATATAATACATCACATTTTGATTTTTGAAGTTAAAAGAGTCAGATGACAGAGATACGGGTGGTCACAGGCTGTATTTTTTTTGTTTTCGATGAATTATATCAATATCCTTCTTAATGCATGGAATCTCATCTGAATTTCGGCAATGTCTTACAGCTGCGGTGGGCACAGGTACAATTTCTCCAAACGCTATGGGTAACACGCCCTGCAATTTATTTCTCATATCTGAGTCGTAAGTATGATAGAAAATTTGCCTCCATTCAACCCATATTTATATGTGTCAACAATACTGCTACGGAGCCCATGTCCCATGAAACCTATACGTCTCCTGCATTAATCATAGCCCTAAAAATGCATGAAAATTTTAATGCTCACGCGATCGTAAAAATAAACCTCAAAGGTGTGATGTCACAAAATGATAGAGCACTTTCCTCAACGTATCTTCGACAGGTTGGATTCAATCATACTTGCTCCTTGTCTTCCACCATAGAAAATAAAAACCATTACTTTCACCTAGGATGATAAAATCCGTTGAACCTCACATTAAAAACCGCGTTAGATATCCAGCAGCAATTCCATTCCGTGACGTCATGCGCCCTATTCCCGATGACGTCGTGTTTTCACGACGCAGAGCGCGCGTAATTTTGAACCAGTAACATTTCGTTCTCAGGAGTCATTAGTCGACTAACTTTTGGTCCTATGTACTAAAGAAAATGGACTTTACGTACAAGCGATTTTGAAAAAAATACGGTTATATTGCACATTATGATACCAATCGCAAAGTCTTGTTTTACTAGAAAAAATCAATGTATCAATGTACAAAAAAATCAAATATGTACAAAAAAAAATAAAAAAATCAATCAATAAAAAAATTCCTGAATGTAATCAACCAACTTAACGGCCTCACACTCGGCGGGAACTAACCATATAAGTTTTTAAACATTTTTTTATCAAGAACATTCTTTCGCAAATACTGTGAACGGAGCTTTAAATTAGTTACTCCACCTATCACGGAAGGTCAGGAAGGCCTGATCCGACTATCTTGTTCGTCTTGTTATATCACTTATCTCAGACATTTCTCTCCATACTTGCGCAAACCTTCCATCTTTGAGTATCAATTTTCTAATCCCTATCCATTTCATCTCAAGTCCGAGCTCGCCTAATGTTTTCCTTCCAAATCCTTACCATCCATTTCGCAATATCCACCGGCAACTTCTTGCCTGGCCCAACTAACCGAGGACTTCCTTCATTTTGTCATATTTCCGTCCATAGTACGTTCATACTGTGATAATGTTCATTACTTCCTTAAAAAAGGACGCACATTCAAAAAAACAATAATTGGGAGCATAAGGTAACTATGACGGATGCACTTTTGCTGAGGCAGCGTTTTATTATTAACAATTCGTTGCTATCATTACGAACATCATAAACAGGTAACAAAAATCCGGGGTAATGACACATAAAAGTCCCCACGGATAATCGTTAATGTTTTAAACAAGTTCAACAAAAAGATTCAATATCTATATAAGAAAAGACAACCATTTTATCGAAAAAATTGCTGTTTGATCTGAAATATATGAAAAATCCTTCTCCTTTATTAAGTCTCGGGTAGCATAAAAACTTTCGGTCCCGTACAAAAATATCATATTCTAAAAAGATCCAAATTGTTTTGGGCATTCATATCTGCCACCTGTCTGTCATAGCATTATCTTTGTTAATACTGCTCTTATCCAACCACACTAATATGTGTTTATCATGTATAATTATTACTTTTATTATTTATTTTCTAAATGAGTACGCAAACATCTATATAATGCACAGTAGTTTAAGACTCATCTCTTCGTTCTGCACATTTCACACATTTTTATCCACGCCCTCTTCTAATGTAGGAGCTTGCATGCATCGGGTTTTGTAGTTAATGATTACAGATCAATCTATAAGAATTTCTACGGATATAAGTACTGTGCTCACTACCACATGTAATTTTGAGCGCCTAACCATTACGTTTACACTAAATATACTAAATTCTAGTTCCGTTGTATCAAAAAAATATTGCCGCGAGAATTAGGAAGCCTGGATAGCGTAGTGGTCTGCACATTGGTCATTGGTTCGATTCCCCGTCCAGGTCGATTTTTTTCCCGTGGTAATTTCATCGTATATAAATATTCCTAATAGGATTGTAGGAACTTGTCTGTCATAGAATTATTTATATTAATATTGCTCTTATCAAACCAAACTCCTTGCGGTACTCTGATAGTTTCGTATATCCAGGAAGAATAAATTGAATTCTAGGATCCTAGGAATTCCTAACAAATTAATTATTCAGGTTCGTGCCTTTCCAAACAGCAATTATTTACATCGCCAAAGTTTAATCTGCCGAGTTCAAATGTATATAAAGGAATCGGGCTGGTATTCTTTCGTTCGCCTTTGATTACGAGATCCATCACGTCAAGGATTAAGTGTTATTCACAAAGGCATCTCACAAATAAACTTTGATGTAAAAGATTTGGTATTTTACAGGCGATAAATACGAGTGAAGTTTTCTCGGGTTTCACACATGTACTTCGATAGTTTCGCAGAGTGGCGTGTCTTCTAAATCCACACAAGACGCCCCCTTGACGTTAAAGGGGCATGGGGTGCAATCATGAGATCTTTTTCTTCGATGAACCGGGCTATCCCGTATCTTCAGTTCGCGCTCATATCCTAATTGAGTGCCGCGAGACGGGAGGAGAGAGACTCGTGCAATTCCCGACATTATTTCCGCCGACGATGGAGTGTTATTACCTTTCGTCAATTTGAAAATGATGGTATCTCGCAGGGAAACGGAGTCGTGAAAAAAAAACAAACAAATAAACCGCGCCTTCCCCCTCGGAGTGATTTAGCTGTCTTTTCAAAAGGTCGCGAGGAACGACCCCTAGGATTAGGGTACAACATTATTTTTAACCTCAGCCTGTCCCTTTCCATTTGCCTCGCCTCACAAAATAGAGCGAAAAAGAATTGGAAAATTAAGGGCGTAGGGCACTTTAACGATGCTATCGCAAGTCTTGAAATGCGATAACGGCGTTTATAAACTGCTGCTATAGTTACGCCATATCGATGGAATAGAGAATAACTCTCGACTCTATCATGGCGAGTCCACTAAAAAAAAACATAAAAACGAGTCCAAAAATAATCTGTGGATGTAAGCTTATCGCATTCCTTGTGATGTCACGAAGTTCGTTGACTCGGTTTGATATTTCCCCTTGAAAATATTCCAATCATGATCGACAGTTTCAACGTAATTAAAATCAAAATCAGAAATCGAATCAAAACTCTGTGATTGCGACTCATCTAAATTTCAATGCGTGAAGTTGAATATCAACTGTTACAAACGTTTAAGGCCTCTCTGATTACGGAGTTTTGACCCGATAATGACCTATAATGAAATTCCTGCCGACGCTCAGTCAATTTTAATGAACTTCCAACGGACTGCATTAGTTACTTTATCTTCCATATCCCTGTAAACAGCCGATCATGGCCGTCAATATCGTGTCCCACAACAGGAAACGACGGGCGGGCAAAAACACCCTTACGGTTCGGTGGTAAAATGAGAGGCAGCCGGGTATCAAACCCGCGACCCTGAGGTGGACTTATTCCTCCGTCGCCGGCGATATTTCTCCTCAGTGATACTGATTACAAAAATACAGCATAGATACAAGTCAGCAGTACTGATACCTACACATTTACTTCCGTCAAATTCGCCAAGGAAGTCTTTGGGTAATTTCGAGATGGTTTGATTATAATAAGAAGACTCGTATTCAGTTATAAGTATGCAGGAGACTGGTTCCTCAAAAAAATACAAACGTTTTCTTACTAGCACTTCGTCCTGCTTGAAAATTATGGGAGCAATAGAAACAACCAACACAAAAGTTTACATTTAAAAATCCTTCAAAATAATATCGAATGCACACTTCAAAAAAATATCGAATGATAAGTTCCCACCAAAAATCCATGACCTAAGAGATTAATAATGAAGGAAGACCCAGCTTAAGAGGAGTTCTTGAAAATTAACGCCTGAGCGAGTTTCCAAATGCAAACAAATACATTACTACGCTAAGTTTTCACCTCAACTACGGACAGAAAGAGTCGTTCCTTGGCAGACAAGGCAGTCGAGATGGAAAATGAAAAGTCAAAATCCACATTAAATGGCAGAATAACTACTAATGGGTCATCATGGACATAATCCTTATCGTGGCAGGGCACGTGCCGTGTAGTTTCCGTCACAGAAAATAACAAGTAGTACTTCAGGAATTAATTTGAACATTATAATTTTTCCCAATTTCCAAAAAAATGTAATTCAGAAAATTCAATGAGACAGAAATACATCACCAAATGAGAAGCAAATAAAGAATTTAAAAAGCTGAAAAAACGAGAATATTACTGAAAAACATGGTATTTTTCAAACTTGGTTTGCGCGGGAATAAAGAATTATTAGAGTAGGCAAAATATCCTTATATTTGTACTTCATCACGGAGAATCGACAGAGTGGAATGATTATTCTCGTAAAAACTGCGAAAAGGAAAAAAAAATCTTTTCTTTTTACGTATACATACATACCAATCACGCCGTTCCCTTCCGGGGTACGCACAGTCACAAAGTTCTACTCAGAAATACATTTGTACACCTAACTCTGCTTCAATAATTTCCTCCATTCTGGCCTATCCTTGCAAACCTCTTTTGCCTTATTTAACCCCATACACTGCTTCATACACGCCCTCCTGTTTTTAAGACTCCTAATATTCCTCCTAAGAATTTCCTCAACCACATTCAACCACAACTTTCTCGGCCTACCTCTACCTCTCACACCATTCATTTCACTCTTATATATCAGTTCCATTATTCGACTCTCATCTATTCTCTCAACATGGCCAAACCAAAGAAGCACACTCCTTTCATACACGTCCATTACTGGAGCATTTAACTCACATTCATTCACGACCCACTCATTCCTGACCCTATCCATCCTAGTTTTGCAGCAAACACTCCTCAGATAACTCATACCCACGGCGTTTAGTCTACTCTGATGTCTACCCTGACATACCTATGTTTCACTACCATATAGCAAAGTGGGAAGAAGTACACTTTTGTACACGGCAATTTTCGCTTCCTTAGACAAGCACTCATTCCTTGATATGCTCCACATGCTACCTAGCACTTTCCTTCCAGCATTCGCACGTCTCTTTATCTCCTATTCTATCCGTCCATGTTTCGCAAACATCTTACCTAAGTATACAAAATCATCCACTTGTTCAATTACTTCACCATTCGCCCTCGTCATACAGTCATTCTCCCCTTGTTCCTTATCAAAAACTACTACTTTAGTCTTGCACGCGTTTACCTTAAATTCCATTCACTCTGTTGATTTACAAAACTCATATAGGAGCTTCTGTAATTCCTGTTGGCTATCTTTTCTTTTTAGATCACAAAAATACAATTTGATCTGGCTAGTAGACGACAGCAGTTTCATTGATATATCACACGCTCTGAAGTTTACCAGCCAGAAAAACTCCGGTTGGCATAATATCTTCTTCGCCAATTGAGCTGACGCTACAGACTCGTTGACTTTTTATTATACGGCACATGCATCGCAGGATGGATTGCAAGGGGGAAGCCCAGAAAATACAAAAAAATAACAAATTTTGGCGAAACTTATCGAAAGTCCGTCCAGAGAAACGAGATTTCGGACCGTTCTCAGGGCATGGCCGATCGGTATCTTTTCTTTGAGGCTCGACAATATAAATTAAAGGGGCATATAAAAAAATACTGACCACATACACACACATATATATATATATGGGGCCACTTTTTTTACCGGATAGGAAAGGAGGGAAGTTAGTTCAGCAGATAACTCCAAGCGCGCCGTATAAAATGATTTCTTGGTTTCCTCTCCTTCCCAACCCCCATGAAGTACGCATTTCCTTCAGGTTAATAGCACCCCCGGTCCCTCGATGCGCGATAAGAAAAAGGGGTAATGGAGCTTGTCGATCCGAGAGTCGTTTGCGGCACTAAAAATAATTCAGAGTCGACCTGAGAACCGGAGTGCTAAAACAAAAAAATAAATAAATAAAAATCACTCTTCCAACTCTCTCTCTCCTTCCATCCATTACGTAACCATCTCAATGAACAATCAGAGTGTCCCAACGGGGGAGACGTAATAATTTGCCGGCGCCATTACGCGCCGACCTCACTCGGATCAGAGAAATAGAATGAAAAATGTAATGCCCCCCTTTCGTTCAGATTTAATGAAAATAATGTTGACCCCCAGGAAGAACAAGTCTCTTTTGGATTCCACGAATGAAACTCGGAATGTTTATCGCTGATTTGACTTCCTTCCACACCAATCGATTGCTATCCATAGTCGATTGGGGAAAAAGGATGTCCGTTTTGGCCAAAATTTATGAGGCACACCCTCGTATGCTTGTAGAGAGCTTGGCGGACAACACCATAAAATATATCGCATCATTCAAAGGCTGGTTAGGTGGTTGGTTATTTGAGATGCTGACACTGCGGTCATCAGAGATAATTTCATTTCTATATATCTACACATTACCCTGCAAACCATCTCAGGGGGTGCTTGGCAGGGGGAGAGTTATCACCAACACTCACATAATGTATATGTAACTTTTACCAACATGCACAACGCTATACTTTGACCCACAGTAGGTAGAGTAGACTTTGTACTAGAGCTCTCCATCTTACCATCATTACTAACAACTCACCCCACATGAAAGTTCCGGAATGATTTAGTTTTCCCCATGGCTTAGTACCTCGTAGTAGTACTAATCAGTTATATAATAATACTGACCATTATTTGTATCATCACTAGTGTAGGATGGTATCGTGTTCGTCTACGTAGCACTCTCCTAATATATTGTCTGATCGCACATTATTATCCTGACGGCTTTTGGCCTGCACCAAGCGGCCGAGGGGATGTGCGCGGTTCTGATCTCAGCTGGGATGAGTGCTGCTTGTCTCGTGTGGAATCACCCCGTGCCAAACATCCTAGTGCCCGGTATTTCGTAGATGTGGGTATTTATTCATTTTACTGAGAATTGCATTTTGGTAAAATCACTCGAAACCATTGAGATCTTAATGCCACCTTGCGGGGTAGCCACAAAGTAGACGCAGGCGAGAAGAGTAAACAGGTAATATATCGCAATTCTTATCATTGCAATCTCAACTATTCGCGAGTCTCCAGGGTGGTTGTGTTTGAAATCGTTCGGGATGCTTTCTATCACGCACCTACGGAGGCAGGTAATATTACGAATGATTCCAGATTTTTATGCATTCAAACCACTTGTAAAAACCTCACGCAGCCCTCCCCATTACGTTTTTCTCGCGGGAATATTGTTCATGGAGTCGGATACCCCGATTCATCATCATCTGGTGTTCTGTCTGCTGACAGGTCCCGTACACCACTGCTGTCTCCATCCGCTTCTGTCCCGAGCTTCCGTCTTTGCTTCATCATAGCTGATGTTCTTCACCTGATCCACCAATTTAATTCTTCTCCTTCCTCTCTTTTTCTTTCCTTCAATTGAACCCTCAAGTGCCACAGTTATAATAATTTTCCCTCTCATCACATGGCCCAGCCAGTTTCCTTTTCTTTTCCTTATTTCCTTTAGGAGAGATCATCCTTCTTTTACTTTGCTCAAAACCTCTTCATTTCTCATCTTATCTACCCATCTTACTTTTTCCATCTTTCTCCGCACCCACATTTCATAAGCTTCTATTCTATTCCTTTCCCTCTTACCTAATGTCCACGCTTCACATCCATACATGAAAACGCTCCATGAATAGCAATTAGCTAGTCTCTTTCTCAGCTCCAGATCCAGGCTTTTATTGCATAGCAAGTTTTTCTTCTGGCTGAAGGCCTCTTTTGCCATTGCTATCCTTGCTTTTATTTCTGCAATACTTCTCCAGTCGTCTGTCACCATCGTTCCTAGGTACCGGTAGCTTTTAACTTTTCCTATTACACCTTCATTTATTTTCACACTCGTATAATTTTCACAGTTTACTGGCATCACCTTTGTCTTTCCCGATCATAGATGTAAAAAATAATATATCAGAAACTTTAGATAGTTTGAACAAGGCATTTCCTCGGTTATCATGGATACCATATTCCAATTTTTACGTGTGGATTTTAGCAGCTGAAGGAATCATGAAGTAAATATCGCAATAATAATGGTGCAATAATATACTTTCATTATACTGAAATCCTCAGTAATTGAGTAAAAATATCTATATAAGTATCTTCACTTGACTCACTTTTTCATTCAGTACGTTTAAAACTACTTCAAAACGAAAGTTTTTTTTCGCAATTCAGAAAACATAACTGCGGAAACTATAAGATTTATTTTGTTAATAAATCGTTACGGAAGCATTCAAAGTGCAATCGGAATTTTTTAAGAGATCTAAATGATGAAAATTCCGCATTTTTTTTTAATTATGTTTCTCTGGAGTGTATACACGTACCATTCCCCACGTAAAGTGGATAATATAGTGCGTCAAATATCTCGGAGAGTATTCGGTATGGGGTTGATCCTTTGGTATTTTAGGAAGGGTGAGGTATTTTCCTTTAAAATGACACCAAACTCATGGATTTTTGGTTTAAAAAAATATCTCACTCAAACAACCTAAGGTGAACAGTGCGGGAGGTTAAAAAATCAACAAAAGCGCGATTCGTTCGTAGCACGTAATTCCTAAGTTTCGTGATCAGTATGATCTGAAATGGCAGTAATACTACCCCTTTTTTCCTCCTCCCCCCAGGACACTAAAAACTTTCTCAAAGCCGGGGCCCGTATACGGGCAGTCGCCTTACTACGACTGTGTGTAGGAATGATTGTATGAGAACGTGAGGGGGGATGGGGTAGGAGTCGTTGAAACGAGTGGGCGATCCAGCCGTGCGTGAAGGATTTCTATGGCGTGCATTGTCGTGCGGGGTTTAATACACAGTCACGCTCCCGCTGGCATCCATAATGCAACGGGGCGCCCCCCACGCACGCTCGCGGTCATCACACCGCGGCGGCCATGGGGCAACCCGGGCGACGCCCACACACCGAACCAAGCACAAGTGGAGACTTTATCGCAGCATACTTGATCCAGCGCAAAACCTAGCCCCCGCATTCGTTATTCTGGCTTCATTTTGTTGTTAACCAGCCCTCGGGTGTTCCTCCGATTGGCGTCTTAAATTTCATCTACATCTACGAAATACCGTGCAAGCCACCACTAGGGTGTGTAGCTCGGGGTGATTCCACACTAGGCATGCAGCACTTATCCCAGTTCAAAGCAGAACTGCGCACGTTTCTCCAAATGCCAGGCGCAGGCCAGAAGCAGTCAGGGCAACGGTACGCAGTCAGACCACAAACCAGGAGAGTGATACGTAGAAGAACATGTTACGATGCAGCACACTACTCAAGATATAACTACAGGTTAGTATTATTTATGCGACAAATAAATAGCACTACAAAGTACTAAGACATGCAGGAGTAGGTATATCATGCCGGAGATTGCAGACTGAAAAAATCTATTTAACCTAGTCAGTTTCCTAGAACTGATCTACCATAACTATTATGGTCCCTTATTTTACGTGGAAAAAAATGACATTTTAAATCTATCGGTTCTACAGTCTATGTACATAATCTTATGACTATGATCGTTTCTACCAAAATACTTTGGCTCTAGCAAAATATTGTGAACGTCCGGGAAAAAATAGTCTACATCAGACTTTCGTAAAAGAAATAACTAATATTTCTCCCTTCGATCGGATAGAGGCTCCCACCCTAATTCCCTCAAAAATTTTCTAAAACTACTATGTTTATCATAACAATTTTTAACAAATCTAACTGCCCTCCGCTGTATTAGATCTATATCTGAAACTAGTCCTACTTCGTAAGGGAAATTCGTATTTATGTCCCATCAAGTGGGTCTTTCTGATTGGCTGCCTGGTTTTCTTAGCTTTTCGGCGTGATGACTCACTTGCAGGCGCTCGATAGGTTGTAGCCGTCTGCTCGGTTGTAATTTTTCGGGCGATTGACCCTCAATGGACGAGCGAGTCACATTTCCTACGTTTCAAAATCAGTTAAATATCTGCTTTCTAAGAGGATTTTCCATTTAGTTTGCTGCGCTAGACAGAATTGTAACGCTTCGGATTAAGTGCGTGGAAAGTTGCGTCTCTTTCGGCGGTTGGTCAAATAATTTGAATAGATGAACGTGTCACGCTATTCACTGACGATGGCGTGCCTGGTGGAGCTATGAAATAAATAGTTTCAGCTTTCAGATAAAGGAAAAATTGGGAGTTTAAAAACGGCACGTTATAAAGGTAATGTTGAAGTATACATTTTTGTAAATATTATTATGTAAAGTATTATTTTAAATTAAATACATAGAATACAAATACGTCTTCATATTATAAGAATATCAGAACGAAGGACTCCATCTAGCATCTGAATTTCAACTTCTCTTTCGCGGCGAAAATTCGCATGATTTCCCCTTCTATTTTTTTTAAGCTCCGGTAGTTCGCGTAAAGCTAAAAATAACTGGAAAGAATTGATGCGGAGCAAAAGATGGCGACATTTAGTCGATATAAGGAACGACGAAAAATTTTCTCGACAAACGCGACCAGCTAGAAAGGCAGCCGGGAGTGCCACTTGCAGCGATGCAGCTATTTTTTATTCACACGCTCGTACACATCCGCCCTTGGGTGAGCGGAGGGGACAAGTGAGGGGTGCGGGTAGGGGGGGAAGGAGTGAGGGGGACGCCAGCACCCTAGGGGGAGAAAAAGGGGTGGTGGGGGGGGGGGATTCATCGATTCCCTCGCTTGAATAGCGGAGAGGACGTAGCAGGAAAAGCAAAGAAAAAAAACAAAGAAAACACCTCTCTCGGCTCGAAATATTCGAGGTCTAGGCCACGGCCACTACGAGTTACGTGCAGTCGGGGTGGCGTGGGAGTCGGGTGACGGAGGAGATGTTTCTATGACGCGGCGCTACGCTACCCCACCGACAGCGGAGAGTTTCGAGCGCTGCGGAAAGAAATGACATCACAAACGCTACGACAGACGGAGCGCGATATTTCTCCCTATTCGCTGGAAAGACCAAATTTCTAAATTTATTTTTAAATCCAAGTAACACTATGAAGCGAGAAGAAAACATCGCAACATGATCAACGCAAGAGCTCGCTTTGAATAACTGACATTCTTAGCCTTTAACTAAATAGACAGTAAGTAAGTTTTAAGATTTTAGTTTGATTCAATTTTTTCACGCCGCGCGCTGACAACGCCATCAACGACCAAATTTATTTGCGACTCAAAAAAAATTATTTTTAACATATGCGGTGTCCATATTGAAAGGAGGACTTTTCAATCAATTTTTTAATTACATAAATTAAAATTTCAATAAAATTGCAGAAAATTACGAAGCATTCTTTTCAATGCGAATACAAATGTTTAATACTTCAAAGTAGTGACACCAGATTTATTCAATTTCTTTTACATTTATCTGATATTCATTTTTAAATAGTAAAAAAAAACACCGCCACCGCCGTGCAAGATCGCGGAGGAAAAAGGTCCAAGGCAGCCCCTCGAGAGACGGAGAGCGATGAGGCTTCTGAATCCTACGACGGCCTCTTTACGCGAACGCCAACACGTGAAGAGCAATCGAGAAATGCCTTCCCGGTTGCACTCTAAACGGAGCGATAATTACTCTCCCACACACTCTCTCCCGCTGCACGCGTCATGCTTTATAATCGATAGAATGCAAGGGCTTGTGGGACGTGGGCGAGAAGATTCCGACGGTGGCAATTCCATCCGCACACGCCTCTGTATCCAACTGCAGAAGAGCAACGTGTCAAGATTGGCCCGTTTAAGGAAGCCTCTTGCCTCGGGGTCACTTGTTCCAGATTTTCTGAAATCTTGAATAAAGGATCTTTGAAGAGCGTCTGATGTACTGAGATGACAATCGCGTAATAATTGTTAAGAATATTAGTGAATTAGTGTTTCTGTGCTAGTGTTACTTTGGAAGTGGAGATTTTAAACATGGGCTCAGATGATAGCATGACAATCGCTTAATAATTGTTAAGAATATTTGTGAATTAGTGTTTCTGTGCTAGAGTTACTTTGGAAGTGGAGATTTTAAACATGGGCTCAGATGATAGCATGACAATCGCTTAATAATTGTTAAGAATATTTGTGAATTAGTGTTTCCGTGCTAGAGTTACTTTGGAAGTGGAGATTTTAAACATGGGCTTTTACGGACATGGGCTCAGATGATAGCATGACAATCGCTTAATAATTGTTAAGAATATTTGTGAATTAGTGTTTCCGTGCTAGAGTTACTTTGGAAGTGGAGATTTTAAACATGGGCTCTTACGGACATGGGCTCAGATGATAGGAGAAAAACGTAAATTTGAGCAAGAAAGCATATTCAAGCTTTTCATTAAAACGCTTTCATCATCATTGGTCGTTCAATCCTAGGATTGGTCGACTACTGCCCTACACCCTTCCCTATCTAATGCTTGTTCCATTACCTCCTATTATATCTTACAACGTACTTCTCTCTTCATTAGGTCCATGAACGTACTCCTTGGTATTCCTCTGGGGTCTTTTCCATTTATTTTGCCTTCAATTATGTTCTTCACAAATCCATTGTGTCTCAGGGTGTGTCCAATCATATTGTTCGTCTTTTCTGTATGGTGTTCCATATGGTCCTTTCCTCTTCTACTCTTCTGTACACTTAATCATTTCTTTACTTTACACTTTATAAGACGCAAAAAGCCCAGGGATACGAAATTCGATCATAAGTTGCTCGGCGTTCCGATGAATGCTTCTCCATTTCTCTGGTTTCCACCGCGTAGGCTGTTCTAGAAACAACAGTTTTGCCCGTGATCCAACGGGCATCTTCGGGTCGAAGGCTTCTGGAAGGAAAGGTCCCTTCAGATGGAGTGGTGACTTTGACCTGATGACGCCCCCGTTGGATCACGGGCGAAACTGTTATATCAAAAACATCCTATGCGGTGGAAACCCGAGACATGGAGAAACATTCAAGTTCAGACAAATAAATAAATTTAGACATGTCACCACCTATTTTTTAAAGCTAGAAGCGAATAACTGCGGTAATTGAAGTTGAGACGCGGTAGATATATACAAACGGCGCTGCAGTCGGTTCCCATGGCTGGAAAAACGTAGTCATTAAAAACGTTATCTTTAGGCCACTTGAGCAAATATTTCTATAACCGCGGTAAATTTAGGTAAGTTAATATAGGAAGTGACTTTTGCACCCAGGAAGACTTTTACATGAGTAGATAGTGTAATAAATGGCTCATATGTTAACTGTCTTGCTGATTTTGGCAACACAGCATCTGCACACTTATGGATACTTACCGGTAGCTTAACTCCATGATAGCCCATATCCCGTCACCTTAACGTGGAACGCATGAGAGGGCTGGACTAATGTGGTCATTAATAATATATTCGGGGAATAATCTGCATATTCTGTATCTTCATTTTCTTTTTCAGAAGGTAACCCTTTTGCCAGCAAAAGCAGGCTCTTATTAGACTGAATAATGCAAAATGTATAACTTACAATGGAAGACTACGTATATCGCTAGGCCTATTTGAATGCCATATTTTTTTATGTTAATCGAAATGCCAAATGCTGCTCGGAATACGTCGTGGTTTGGTTGAATTAGCTCTAGTTTTTCTGTAATAAATTATTTCTCAAATATAGACCAAAGAGATCGCACTTTTAAGTTAGTGTTAGATGGCGCAGTGTTTAGAGACGGCGGTCCATATGCTGAAGGTTGTAGATTCGATGAGTATTTGTCTTGACTCACACGGTCAAACCAGAACCACCTTAAGGAAAGTAACAGCTTTTCACAAAGCTCATACTTCCTTAATCTGTGGCCTATCGTAGGTTTGGAATTAATTTCAACAATTTTGAGACTCTCCATTCTAATATATGAATACGGTAATATGCTTTGATTACATTCGATATAATTCTGACATTGTACTGGACCATTCCGGTCAAATACAAGTTTAAATCACACCGATAACTTCAGAATTAGCGTAGTCTCACACATTTAACAATCAGAGAAATCTTTGCCAAAAAAATTCCCCTCGTGGAAACAGCTAAGAATTGACCCAGCCACCTCACTGCCATATCACAAGTTAAAAGGATGAAAAGAAACAGAATAGCACGCGCTCACATCAGCGATTAGATTTTTCGCAGTCAAAACACAAGAGTGATAAGATTTCGAGCGCCGAAAACCTTAACTTTTATTAAAGTAATTGAGTAATAACGCATCTCTCAAGAAAAAAAAGCATCAATAAACTAACCAATAAACATCATCTAAATTTAATATATATTAACGGACTTACAAATAAACAAGCCTTGGAGTACATTTCGCTGTAATAAATTCGATAACTCGAGTTGAAGATCGAGTATCTGGATTATTTTTACAGGAGATATTTGGCTTCCCAGCCCAAACTAATTAGTGCCTTTAATTACCTCTTGATCCACGTCCTCACTTAAGTCTACTCTGGTCCAGTTTTGTAATAAGTGAGTAAGGTTAACTACAAGTTAACATAACCTTCGCGTTAACTCAATGTTTACTAAAGTTCATGATTTTGTAAATGGCATCTCACTGTCGATAAGTAGACGCGACTATTCTCAATAGGATGACACGTTGGCATCACTTTTTATGCCAAGAAAAAAATCATGTACTTGATATTATAAAGCCGGGCTTTGATATATGTATAATTTGGTCATTCCGGAAATTTTGTCGACCCAAACATGTCGAAATAGCACACTGTACAACAAATACGGTATTGTCCCGAATAGCGCACTCGGCGTCATATATCACTTGAAAACGCTGTTCTACAACATCTCGCCTAAGAAAGTGGAATTTATTCCACTTATAGTAGGCCTACAGCATAAGTGTGGAGCATTAGTAGGCAATGGGCTCCTCTGGAAACGACACGTAACTGCCGTCATGTTTCGGCACCGCCATACATCATTCACTCCTTTCCTCTGTTAATTTTGAAACTCAAAATGGCGAAACAGTCCGCTCGCTCTCAGGAGCTTAACTGGAAACTGGTGCCTCTCTAATCATCCCCTAGTGTTAGGGTCGTGAGTCTCGCTATTAAGCAGCAGAGAAGAGCTATCGTATAAGCGATGAAGTGGAGGCAGAGAGGGAAGTGATCTTAGTGGCTGGCATGGAAACATGTTGTACAGGGCGAGTTGGGATTACCACAGATTCGAAAGTTAAACCCTTTCAAACTTCCGCTCCGGGACGTTAGGACGACTTCCGGGGCGGGATTCCGGCATTTGAGGTGCGTGGGGGAGAGAGGATGGGAGGGTTGGCCGTTAACATTGCACCTCTTTCGTCGGAGGCCAGGGAAATCGCGAGGTCGAGTGTTGAAAATGAACAATGCTCGGTTACGCGGTTTGTATACTTAAATATCGTATGCGCTGGGAAAATGCCGTTTGGCCCGGGGGTTACCCGTATGGTTCTGTTCCGAAGGATTAATTACGCTTCGCGTGCGTTATTTCCAGCGACATACATGAGAATGTGCGCTACGGATACAAACGCTCGCTCCACTGTTTCTCTCTTACTTCTATGCATAGGTATAAAAATATTTTCTCAAAAACTTCGGAACCTTTTCGTCTGAAATTCGGTATTTTATCTTTGCACCGTAACAGGAATACATTGGACCTATGGCCTCAGGGCCAGAAGTGCCCCAGGACCCTCAAAATGAGCCCCTATTTTACTCCCACCATTAAAGCATTGGAATCAGTGGAGACGCTTCTAATTTTGCTTTTTTTAAGCTGCACTTGATGACCGATAGTCAGCTAAAATACGTGTGGTACTAGTTGAAAATAAAGTAGACAGTACAATATCCTTTGTGTATCATTTTATAGGTGAAAGCATCGATAGCACGGATGGGTCATTGACGGCCCACGGAAGCATACGGAAAAAAATGATAAAATCAAAGTTTTTCGCCAACAGACGCCACGTTACGTGCCGAGGATAACTTGAACCGAGATTTGTTTCATTACTGTCTTATGTCGTGTTTGCACAATTCATGTACCCACAAAAGTGCGTGGTAGGACAGATGTATGTACAAAAGTTACGAATTGGAAGCGGGACTATTTTCTGAACACGGGTTCATGCATTTGCGCAAATTTGGGTGTTCACACGGTGCAAGGTTAATAGTTAATGCATTCATGCATTTGCCTGCGCGGGCGCATGCATCTCGTAAACACGGCTTTAGAAAATTAGCCCCATATTTTAACAACAGGATACAAGCGATGCATGCGCGGTCGATGTTGATAAACACGCTGAACGATTGATAACGAATTTATCATGCAAAACGAGCTTTTGTTTCATAAAACGTCGTCTCCGTCACATATCTAAACATACTATTAACCCCCTCGTACTACGGCAGATTAGATCGCGCCAATAAAATTAGAGAGCTAGATTGTAGAACCGATAGGTATAAAATGTCATTTTTTCCGCGTACCATTCGGGACCATAACAGCTGTGATCGTCGTCATGAATAGTTCGAGTATTGACAAGAGGCAGGCAGTAAATCTTTCTCATTATATTATCTACTCTCTTATTTATGCATGATGAAAATATTGATGTTTTTATTTATGCATCATATTTTGAATCTGTAGTAGTAGTCTTTGTATCCCTTGCATGTTGGAACGATTGACGATAGAATTTTTGTTGGTTATTAGATTTTTAATTGGCGCTTTGCATGTGTGGTACGCGGGTTTTAATGTAATGTCGGTGTCCTACCATATCATTCAGGCATGCCTGGTGCGAAAGCACCCCCTGCCACACACCCTTTGGGTGGCTTGCAGGGTATGACGTAGATGTAGATATCCATGTGTCGCGCAAACTAACGTACTGTACTAACGTAACATACTAACGTCACTAAACGTAATGAACCTAGTTCTCCAGGAACAAAACATGAAAATAAGTAAGACGAGGACGAAAATTCTAGCATGCGGAAGATACAAGCAGAATGAATAAGTCACCCTGAGAGGTGAGAAATTAGAGCAAGTGGATTCCTTCCCCTATCTCCGAAGATCCATCATGTGGGACGAAAGAAGTATGTACAACGGACATCAAGCGGAGTATTGCCCATAGGACTACAAACCAGGAAACAGTATGTGTGACCATTCATGTGGAGTGCAGCACACCAAGGATCGGAAACGTGGATTACTGGAAAATCTGACCAGAAAACAATAGAAGCCCTCGAAACCTGGTGCTGAAGAAGGATGCTGAGGATAAAATGGACGGACAAAATAAGATATGATGAAGTGTACAGAAGCGTAGAAGGGGAGAGGAAAATATAGAACACAATACAGAAAAGAAGAACAAGATGGATTGGACACACCGTGAGACCCAATAAGTTTGTGAAGAACACAATTGAAGGCAAAATAGAGGGAAAAGTCCTCCGAGGAGGACCCAGGAATGAGCTCATGGACCAAATAAAGAGAAAAGTATATAGGAAGAGATACCAGGAGGTAAAGGAACTAGCATCACGAAGGGAAAGGTGGAGAGCTGCAGGCAACCTATACTAGGATTGAACGACCAATGAATGAATGCGCATACTAATCTATTAACAAGGCCCCCTTTCGACGACCGCGCCGCGTCCTGTTGTCACCGCATGTCTCGGACGACACACGCCACACTACAAGTCAGGCGGCGGCAGGTTCACTATCCGCCCCGGGCGAACGCTCAAAATAACACGCCCCATCCCCCATCTCTCTCTCTATTTAACCCCACCCCCGTTCTCTCTCTTCCCACCTTCCCCTATTCCAACCAAGAACTCCCTCCCCTCTAAGTCCTTTCCCATTCTTCTCCCCACCCTCCTGCCTCGGAACCACACGAGCTTTCTCGCCTTCGGGGAAAGAGGATTTTGGCGCAAACACCCTTCCTTCCCTCCCTCTCTTCCTCACAGCGTTCCGTCCCATTCTCTCTCTCTCTCCTCTTGCCGCATGGCGAGAGAGAGCGCGTAATCGTAAAACCGCCCCCGGCCCTTCGCCGGGTCAGGTGCGAGGGCACGCCCGCTCAAGGCCACTCGGCGCCGACCCTCAAAAGTTGCATCGATTTGCGGAAAGCAGTGCCGCAATCAGGACGAGGAATGCGAATACAACCGAAAGATTTTTTTTGGTACCAGCCTATAATTAACCTTGTACTACGGCAGATTAGATCGTGCCTATAAAATTAGAGAGATAGATTGTAGAACCGATAGGTATAAAATGTCATTTTTTCCGCGTACCATTCGGGACCATAACAGCTGTGATCGTCGTCATGAATAGTTCGAGTATTGACAATTGGCAGGCAGTAAATCTTTCTCATTATATTCTCTACTCTCTTATTTATGCATGATGTAAATATTGATGTTCTTATTTATGCATGATATTTTGAATCTGTAGTAGTAGTCTTAGTATCCCTCGTATGTAGGAACGATTGACGATACAATATTTGTTGGCTAGTAGATTTTTAATTGGCGAGTTGCATGTGCGGTACGCTGGTTTCAATGTAATTTCGGTGTTCTACCGTATCATTCATGCATGCCTGGTTTGGATGCACCAGCTGCCAACACCCTTTGGGTGGCTGGCACGGTATGACGTATATGTAGATAACCAGTCATATGCGACAGAAAAATGCCAAAGCATTCAGACGTCTTTAGTAAAGACTGGATGTGACGGGCGAAACTTGCTTAACGTTGTGGAATGAAAGCTGAAATTTAGTAATCCCACATAAACTTTATGAACGACATATGTTTCGACTTCTGAAGTTATCACCCGGTACATGTGTAAGAAAACTGACAAAAAATGTGAGCAGTTTTCTCATGCATGTATATACCTGATGATGACATTATAAGTCGAAACCTTGGTCGTCCATAAAGTTTACGTGGAATAACTAAGTCACAGCTTACATTTCACAATTTTTAGCAAAGATGTACAGGTTTTCTTTATTAATGTTTTCAGTGGATTCTTTAAAGTAATACCCAAATATCTGGAGGCTGTTACCGCTGTTTAGTAAAACAGGGTTTCCAGCGAATTTTAACCATTTTTGTCCCCGAGTTCTCCACGTTTTCAAGGTAAATAATCTTACCCAGGATCTTTACGCACTTCGTCCCTTCCAAATTTTATTGAATTCCCCATAAAATTTGCACATCTTGTCAGCATGTTAAAATTAAAAAAATGAAGTTTCTTCGGGTTATTTAAAAGTGGAAACAAGGTACAAAAAAATTAACAGAAATAATATTCAGAGACGAAGCAAAACCGCAAAATCGAAAGGATTCCGGCACTGTAAGCTATGAGAACAACAAGGGGGCTGAATGAAATAGCGAGACTATCTACTCTGCGGCACCCGCAAACTAGACGTGTGTGGGAAAGTGTGCATTTGGAAACATTGAAACCGACAACCAGTGCTGGCTTCGTCTTCCGGTTGTGCCAATTACATCGCCGGCTGCACTTACCGTCTGGACGTCAGTCTGGACGACAATAAAGCCTGCCCGGGCTACGCGTGCAGACTTCCATTTGCTTACACTGCATCTGGCGCCGGCACCGATGCGTGTTCAAACGGCCTTCTTCTATATGGTCTAAAATTATTCTTCCGTAAATATAGAATTAAGTTATCCCGTAATTTTGCACGCCATTGAATTTAGCATCAAACAATTTCAACATTCACGAGATAATTTCAAGAGTCTACCAAACCAAGGAGTGGTCAGTCTCTCGAATGTTCGTTTAAATTACAAACTGACCCTTTTTCATTACCATGGATAATCTCCTCAAGCTGGTTCCTCCACGACTGGGTACTTACGTGCACGCCAACGCTTTTACGTCGTTGATTTTTTTTCTTCACTTACAGACTGATTTAAACGGTAAATTTTATTGGTTCAATATCAATATTGTTCAATACATTGATCGTTTTATGGATGTATTGAAACAATAGCATTGCAAGATAAATATCGGAGGAAAAAAAATACGATATAATTTTTATTGATACTCTGCGAGCACGTTGAACAAATGTCAATTGTATTGTTATCTACGTAAGAGGGGAATATGGCGCAATATAACGGCAGTGTTTGTCAAGTGGTGGTCAGGAGTGATTGGTCGTTAAATTCGGTACAGTTAAATGTATTTGTTTACACTTCAAAGAAAGGTTGACATTGACATTATATTGATAAATGGTATTGAGCAGTGTGAGGGGTACCACAAATTACATCAATCATGAGTAAGATAGGCTGACGTATACAATGTGCGAAATGACATTACTGCCACTCACCCATGAGGTTATTATGTACATATGAAGAATGTACAACGCATACACGTACATACAATGGTATTTGTACATAAACTCACATACCTACGATAAGTTCTTCATTAAATCTTCTGGAAGTTTAACTGACGATAAATAGATCACGAGGAAATTACTTTATCTCACAATGATTGCATCATTTAAATGGAAACGGGGAACGGGTGAGTGCCGGCAAACGCATTGCGCAAGCAGAACTTTAAATAGCTTTAATAGGAGCAGTAAAATGTTGCGAAATTCGACATAAATCAATTACTCAGTCTCGCCACGCATTCCTTTTTTATCATTCGCCTCCCCACAATGAAAATTATCCACACGTACAATAAATTTGGAAGTGTCATGAATGAAGCGTGATGCTAGGAGAAAAAAAATATTCGTCGTTTAAAATTCAAACGGAAAACGTGATGCTCCTCGCTGAACGAACGCATCCGATTTAAGAGATTCACAACACGAATCATTTTTTGATTTACATACCACTGCGTTGTTCATTCGATGAATATTAACCAGAATCGGAGGTAGACTACCAAGGTCTTCAATTTATTATTTGCCAAAGTGGTTCCCTAGACGGACGTCATCAATATTTTATTGCAACGATGACGGGAGAAACTCCTTGCGGTGCAATATTTCAACAAACTAGCACTTCACCTAACCTTCTCTAAATTGAACAAATTTATGATCACTTCAAGCGAGCAAGGATGAAGTTTTCAACTCTTTTTATCAGAGTAAGAAAATATTTAAGAGAAAGGCGTTCGAAATGTTACATTCCTCGGTTGTTCAATCCTAAGATTGGTGGGCTGCAGCCCTCCACCCTTCCCTATCTAATGCTTGTCCCCTTACCTCCTGGTATCTCGTCCTATGTCATTTTCCTCTTTATTTGGTCCATGAACTTATTCCTGGGTCTTTTTTATACCCTACACCACTACGTTGATAGGGTATACTGATTCAAAATTAACTTGTTCTTCTGTAACTTTGTGGTATTTCATAGTAATTTTATTGAATAAATAAACTTTTACGAAAACCACTTATTTTAATTCAATAATACATGAGTAAAATAATAAATGAGTAATAATCATCATCAGGCGTTTATATGAATGTTTTGTTTACGTATCTAAACGTATAGACACATAAAACATTCATATAAACGCCTGATGATGATGATTACCCATCGAAACCCGGGTTGTGTTATTAAATAAAAAGAATTGGTTTTTGTTAGAGTCAATTTATTCAAATAATTATATTGATTTAGTCACAGCAGAAAAGTAACGCATTGAAGGAGGCGTGGCAGGTATGGAAAAGTATACATATATAGAAATGATCAGCATCACATTACGAGTCAATTTAGCTTTGTCCGTCTGTCTGTCTGTCTCTTCGCACGATAACTGCCGCAGAAATTGAGATATCGAGCTGAAATTTGGGTCATAAGCTTCTAGTAGTCTTCAGACGGCACAGTTCTCAAATGGGTTGGATCGCACCAAAACCACCAGTTAAAAAAAAATCAAAACTGGAAGTGGTGTAGAGTATTTAAGCTTCCGCAAGGCCGAAGACAATTTCTTTACTAGTTTTTGGAGACTTTTCCCTCTATTTTTACATCCTAGGAGAAGGGATCCACTAGCTCAAATTTCTCTCCTCTCGGGGTGACTTCTACATTCAGCTTCTTTCGTTCGCATACAAGGAATTTATCCCTCATAATACTTATTTTCACGTTTCACTAAATATCCCATTTGATGGAAAAAAGCTATAACAAATACTGCACTTTATACACCTCGGAGGTTTTATAACATGTAATGGAAGCTGTGCGGAGGAATTAAGAAGTAGAATATCACAGGGAAAGGCACCCTTCAGTACAGTCAACCAACTACTTTCAGACAAATAAATAAACATAGGCTTAAAGATACGATTTTCAAAATGTTTTATTTGGAGTGTTGTGCTTTATGGAGCCGAAACATGGACAGTCCAGAGGAGAGAGGGGAAACATCTGGAGAATGTTGAAATGTGTCTATGGAGAAGAATGGATAGAGTAAAATGGAGTGATAACGTGAGAAACGAGGGCACGCTAGCAAGGATGAATGAGAAAAGGAATACTTTAAGATCAATAAGAAAGAGGAAGGCAAACTGAATGGGACACGTCCCGAGGAAAGATTGCCTGGCGAAAAGAATATTAGAAGGAAAGATCGAGAGAGAGGAAGACGAATAAATGATATGTTCACTGCCATTAAGAATGGGAGGAGTTACGAAGAGCTGAGGAAAAGACAGCACAGGATAGACGAGCATGGAAGGAGCAGTTCTACTGAAACCTCTCCTAAGGATACATTCACCTTAGAAGGAGAAGAAAAAATAAAAATTCAGCTTCCATTAAAAAAGTTAAAAACATACCCAGAAACTGTAGAAAATCGGGAGGAGTTTTTCTGACTTTCAACAAAACCAACCTTTATCAGGTAAAATAATTTTTGAAAAATCCAGACAGATCAGAGTTTAATTCTTTTCAGTACAGCAATGAGTGGCGAGAAAATGGCTTTCACGGCTAAAAAAGCGTTTGTTGAGACGGAGTTGCGAAAAATTAGTAGGTATACAGTGAAACCTGTATTCAGAGACCACATACAAATGGTCGTTAGGAAGGGTAGTCGTTCGACAGGGGTCCAGTTTCTAGGGGTACATATTATGCAAATTAACGGGCGACTGATTTGAAAAAAAAGGAAAAACTCTTGAAGCAACGGTTTTGTTAAAAACCTATAGAGATGGCATTTATTTTCTCACAATTTAGTTGCCCCCGGAAATTTCAGTGCTCATATAAATGTCTTGTTACTGTGAAACCTGAAATAAGCGACCACCGATGGCTCCGCTGAAAAATGGCCGTTAACAGGGGTTTCTCTATAAAATGGAAACAAATAGCTAAAGTTTTCCCATATTGCGCCAGAACTGCACAAAGACACACCTACTACCGCCATGTTTTTATTCGTAATTTTTTCACCCAATTGTCAACCCTGAAGTCAACACCATTCACATGACTAAATGTACGCACCGGAAAGTCGCTAACTTATGGCAGGGGCCTAATTCCTTCTCCTCAGCCATTACTCACTAGCTATGAAGTCCTATCATAATTATCATCAGGGTATTCCACCAGACAAGGAAATTTTCACTGGAATTTCACGATGACGGAAGCACCTCGTAGCGACGTATTATAACTACGGCGTTTACGAACACGCTAGGCTAGAATTACTTGTTAACTTCAAAACTCGTGAGTTTCCAGGCGACACGCAAGATATCATTAAAACCCCTCACGACATCCCTATACTGACAGAAGGATTGGATTGGATATTTGGGGAGGCGACCGACGGCTAAGGTCATTTGCGCCATAGGGGATAGGTAAGGGAGGAAGGGTGGATAGAAACCCGGCGTCGGCGTTAGCCTGCTCTTTAACGAAAGGCGCCAAAGGGGACCACGGCTTAACGTCTCATCCGACAGACGGAGTACTCTACTTGAAGTGCCCTCCACAAAACACTCACCTCTGAAAAACATCCGCCTCTGCAGGGATTTTAACCCTGGCCGCCCGTGTGGTAGGCGAGTACTCTAGCCACCACACCAACCCGATCCCCTACTGACAGAAGCGACAAATATAAGATAGAGTTTCACTGCCAAGCTGACCTTCCATTTCCAATCGCGGCACGGGAAAATGAATGGTAGGAAATCACTCGTAAGCGTGCAATATACACCAAGGGATGATATTGGCATTTAAATGGGATGGTGGCGAACCTGATCAATATATCTGAGCGGCAAAGGTGAAATCTGGGTTCGAATCCCTGTCAAGTCAAATTATATTTTTATGGCGAATTCCATCCGATAGAGGGCGTCCATTAATTACGTGAGGCGTTTTGGGGGGGGGGGGTCTCTCGGCAAATATCACGTTATTTTTTTTCTGCAAGAATCAAGAGTAAAATTGCGAGAAAACTGGGTTGCATAAAGTAAAACATGTTTCTCCGCTTCAATATGGCTAAATCCTACACAATAATATTTATCGCGGTTATGCGAACGCCACAAAGTAGCCTCTCGATGGTTTAGCCGCCACCGGCCAGCCAAACGCGCGACTCGACGAACGCTGCGGCATACGTTCATAGTAGTCTTAAATACTAGTCTTAAATAAAAATAATTTAGCAAATTATGTTTTTTTTAATTAATCCAACGCAATCAAGCACAGAGTAGCGTGTTTACACTAAAAATACGCATTTTGAAAAATCTCACGTAAGATTAGGGGGAGGGGGTCGATCCAAATCTCTCGACATCTCACGAAGGGGAAAGGGGGGGGGGTCGAAAAATCGCCTCACGTAATTAATGGAGGCCTCCTTAGTGCTAACCATTAAGGTATATGGATATGGCACTACGTCATCAAACTAAAGCCTGACGATCGAAATGACAGCCATATTGGTTATCCTCGCTATTTTTTTACTTTCCTGTGGATAGCACGACGGAATGGACGGATTCGCAGATGTAAACCAAGATCATCAACCATCTGCTTAAAATTTAAGGCAAGTCACTCTTGAAACAGATATTTGCTACTTAGTGCTATGGATTCTACTCAATTATACAATAGTTTCCATCTGGGATGCGAATGGTTTTTAATTTTATTAAAAGACTTGTGCTATTTATTTGTCGCATTAATACTACTAAACAGCAGTTATATCTTGAGTAGTATATTGCATGGTAGCATGTTCTTCTGTGTATAACTCTCCTAGTTTCTGGTATGACTGCGTACCGTTGTCCTGACTGTTTTTGTCCTGCACCTGGCATTCGGGGAACGTGCGCGGTTCTGATTTGAACTGGGATGAGTGCTGCATGCCTGGTGTGGAATCACCCCGTGCCACACACCCTAGTGGTGGTATTCCGTAGATGTAATTTAAATGAATTAACAAAATAAGTACGTAAGTACAAGGTAAATTCTATTTAGTTTAAACCAGAAACTAGAAGAGTGCTTCGAAGATGAACAGAATCGCATAATAATTATAAATGCATCATGGCGCGGATAAATTAGAAAGGATACAAACGAAAAAAATATTTCAATACCCGCTGATAAATTGAATCAATGTTCAACGCCAACAAAACACAAAAAACTCGAAAATATTTATGTTCATACGATAGCATTTCTCCATTCTTAAACAAATGCAAGCGGAAATACTAAAGTTACCAACCAGATCGCTAGAAATTCCTAGCGTAGTTTAATCCTTACCACAGCAAGGCAAGTTAATCCATTATTGTGTGCCTGCAGATGGCATGCGATTTAGTAGTTCACAAGTAGTAAGCAACCGCTAACCAATTCCTACGTAAATTCGGAAACCAGAAATGTCGTAGTGGTAGCATGTTCTTCTATGTATCACTCTCCTGATTTCTGGTACACATTCGCACGGTGGCATATTCGTCCACGAAGAACTCTTTTGGTCTGACCGCGTACTGCTGTCCTGACTGCTTTTGGCCTGCGCCTAGCATTCGGGGGAACGTGCGCGGTTCTGATTTGAACTGGGATGAGTGCTGCATGCCTGGTGTGGAATAACCCCGTGCCACACGCCCTAGTGGTGGCTTGCACGGTATTTCGTAGATGTAGATGTAGTGTGTAAATAGCTTTAGTGGCTAGAAAACTAATACAATCCACAAGCATGTAATTCTACCTCAGTCTCTCCGGCTTCCTTTTTCCTTATACCTACCTTTCCCCGCTACACGATTGACTTCCTAACACTCCCTGCCACAGGCTCCAAACATGGGACTCAGGTTAGTTACCTATGTGTTGGTACATACCCTGATAGTGTGTTTCGAGGGATGAAATCGCCAGCGTAGACGTAGAACGAACGAATGAACGAACGAACAGACTCTGAAGATAGTCCGTATAAAGTCCACGTTATGCATCTTAATGACCGGGGTTGAAATTGCTTTGGGCTATAGTGACAGCGGATGGAGGCTGTTTACCCGACCCATTCATTCGCGTGCATGGCTGACTCGCATCACGTACACTACTTAGTTATCCCTCAAAAACGGCCAAGGCCTCAACCGTTGCGTTGGAAACTTGAATACCGGTCTTCCCCGTAAAAGCTGCCCCAGGACGAATACACCAACGGAATTTTTCGTCAGCTCATCTCCATTGAGCCTTCGCTTCACTTAAAAACATCCGAATAGTGACGATTTTTCTTTCTATACTGGCACAATGACAGAGAACCTGGAGAGTAAAATGTATAGCCACGGAGTAGCAGTCCTACTCCGTGTGTATAGCGGGTCTCAAACTCTCGTGTTTCCAACCGGGTGATGGTGGATTTTGGCACCGACGTTTCGAAGGCGTAGTCTGCCATCGTCCTCACCCTGAAACTACCTACTGAAAATCTTATTTTAAAAAAGTACATCATCAAAAAGTATTGCTTTGTAGCGTAGAGATAAAGAAACAAGGCACAAAACAAAAAAATAGCTTAGGGAGTGCTTCTGAAATCCCTGACTAAAACTTGGTAAAACCTAACGAAATCCAAAGCTTCCACGGTTTAAATCATAAATTACAGAACAGTAAAATTATGAGCAAGCGAACTAAACAAGAACAATGTTCAATGTATTTACATGAACTAATAATAAATAAGAATGTATTTTCGTTGGCTATTTCACAAGTCTACTATTCATCACCATACTACCATACACTCTATATAATACTCATTTCAAGTCTTCTCTATATACTCTCAAGCCAGTTTTACGCGGGTACAACTTTTCCATCTCGCATTCATGCATTCGCGCTTTTGTTCTTGAAATTCACCGCATTACACAATGCAATTTGAAATGCACGCTCTTACGCGCACCATGTAAAACGGGCTTTACGCAATATACTAGTCATCAACTCTTTCCTAATGATGAACACCGCTTTCGTTCGAAAAATTCTCCTTCCGACTCCTTCATCAAAGTGCCAAATTTACTCCAACAAACTACGACCCAAGGAATTAATTTGTAGTATATACTAGCTCCAAGAACCAAATGGATTCGACACACCCTGAAGGTGTATCCATTCTCGGAAGTACTATCTCGTGGGACGAAAGAAGTACAACGGACATCAAGTAGAGAACAGACAAAGATTAGATTAGATAGAGGTGCATTTCTTGCGTAGGTCGTCCAACTATCCCCATGTATATGTTGTGGATGGCGTTAGCATAAATGCGACAGATGAAGTGAAATACCTGGGAGTTACGATAACTTCGAACCTATCGTGGGGGACACATATAAGAAATATTTGTGGCAGAGCCCTGAAGAAGTTAGGATTTGTCAAGCGTGTTGTGGGAAGATTATCGGATGATAAAGTGAAAGAGAGGTGCTATTTCGCACTCGTCCGGCCACACCTTGAATATGCAGCGAGCATATGGGATCCGGCGGAGAAAGACCTAGTCCATGAACTTGATAAAATACAAAGGAAAGCTGCGCGATTCGTGAAAAACTGCTACGGCCGTACAGAAAGCGTTACACAGATTTTGAACGATTTAGGGTGGGAGCCGCTAGAGACTCGGAGGCTACGCGCTAGGCTTAGATTGCTTGAGCAATTGAGAATGAATATCTTTCAGAGCGACACGGAGAACATCATATTAGAACCACATTATATTTCCAGGTCCGACAGAATCGATAAATTAAGGGAGATATTTTGCCGAACGGATAGGTATGGGAATTCGTTTTTCCCCCGAACAATTAAGGACTTTAATAAATGCTAGGCGGAACTTTGATTTTTTTTTGTTGACGGCTGGTGTCCTAACACCCCCCGCCACACGCCTTTTGAGGCGGCTTGCGGGGTAGTACGTAGATGTAGATGTAGAAGATAAGGAGGCGTGAATGGGAAGAAACAACCGCTATGCTCAAAGAAGATAGGACTACAAAACAGAATACCGTGAAAACATTCGTGAGGGGCGTAGCACTCTATGGATCGGAAGCATGTGCCTTTGGAAAAGCTGGCCAGATAAGACTAGAAGCCTTCGAAACCTGGTGCTGAAGAAGGATGCTGAGGATAAAATGGACGGACAAAATAAGAAATGATGAAGTGTATAGAAGGGTAGAAGGGGAGAGGACAATATGGAACACAATACAGAAAGGAAGAACAAGATGGATTGGACACACCGTGAGACCCAATAAGTTTGTGAAGAACACAATCGAAGGCAAAACAGAGGGAAAAGTCCTCCGAGGAAGACCCAGGAATGAGCTCATGGACCAAATAAATAGGAAAGTACATAGGAAGAGATACCAGGAGGTAATTAGCGGAACTAGCATTAGATAGGGAAGGTTTAAGGGCTGCAGTCAACCAATCTTAGGATTGAACAACCAATGAGAGAGAGGCTAGCTCCTACTTCCTCCCGTAATGTCCTCACGTTCCCGGAAAACAGCGCGGAGATTTTTACGAACCGGTCCGGCAACGAGCCCCCCACCCCATCGTGCTACCAGCAGGACCCTCCATAAATTGTAAATATTCATGCATAACACCGAACTCATCTTCAATTTACAAATAAATAAATCACTTCTACCGCAAACAACTCGAGGCTGGTGTCGCCGGGCAACCCCGTGCCACAACACTCCCGAATAGCCAATGGGATGGATGTAGGGCTTGAAAAACGCAGATTGAGAGATACCGAATGCGTCTCCTCCCTTCCTTGATATCCATCGCATCGGTGGAACGCCTACAACACCGAACCCCACATCGCATCCTCTCCACGTCTTTCTACGGAGAAAATAAATAAAAAAAGACTCCCAAGCCACAAGAGTCGATCACGAAGAAGGCCCCATCTTCGGAGAGAGAGAAAGAAACAGGTTCCGCCAAGGAATGCCGGGAAACCGCCCCAGCGGAGGTTCCCGAAAGAGACGGATATAGTATAATACACCTAGCGAACCAAGGGAAAAATCAAAACCGAATAGTGCTGAGCCATTGGGAATTACCGACGGCAATAGCAATAGTACATTCATCCAAGGCATCATCTCATACGTAATATCCAAACCAATTTATTTTCTAGCAAACGAATGATGACATTCTAAGAAACCCAACGTAACACGATAGGTCAGTGTATGACAAATAAATTAGTGAACTAGATTGCCAAATGTAAAAGACCCACCCAAGGGACGAAGGGGTTAAGTCCTCGCCTGCTACACCGAGGGTCGTGGGTTCGAATCCCGCCTGGGTGGAATTAAAACCACTCAGGGCATGGGTGTTTGTGTTGGACTATAGTTGCTATTGCTGCTGTATTCGGGATATTAAAGATGTAAAAAAAAATAAAAGCAAAAAAAATTACATGTTACTGATTAGATTTCTTGGCAATTGGACGCAATTTTAACACGTAGCCCTACGGCACTTATAAATAGGTGTATTTTTCGAAATAACACAGTTTTTCTCCTAACGCGAAAACGTACCTTTCATGTTAATATAATATTTCCTTAGAAACATCCAAGTATCACTCCGAGTTACAAAAACCAATTTACAAACGATTTTCGCCTAAATTTTGAATTTCGCACCACGCACAATTCATAGCAATGCTTAGAGACGACAATTATAATAGACAAAGCACAATTCATTCATCATTTATACTACGACAAAAATTAATTTTTTTCAGCGGATAAATAGACAAACTGGGGTGAATTGTGGTCCAAGAAATTCTTTCACCTTACTTGAAAAGTTTTACAAATGTACACTCAAATGACTAACGATTAGCGCCCCAAGCACCTTAACTACTTTTGTCGATAGGCGGAGAATGTAATTCGTCGAATTCCACCCTGATTCTCCTATATATTATGAATTGAGCAAACGACGTTCATGTGTCCGGTTAAAATCTACCATCGCTGTCTATTTATGTAAGAGCAAAATACTTAACTACAAATGTTTTCCGCAACTTTGGTGACATGTCTCAAGTCACCCACTGCTACACACCGTCGAGGTGGCTTGCAGGGTATTAGGTGGATGTAGATACATTTCCACTCCTGCATTCCCTTTGGAATAAGCGCAGTGAAATAAGTTAGTTGATCATGTAAGGCCTACGAAAAAGGCTCTTCTTTAACTGTATTCCCACAATGAGGTATTCTTGCACACCTATTTTGCTTTTTTATACCCATGCGGTGCTTTATAAGCGCTCTCCTATTTTTCAGGATGTCTTACTTTTTTACCACATTAAGAGTGTTCACCATTACATCCACTAGTGACCTTCTCAATCTATACATCTATATCTACTTAATACTCTGCGAGCCACCACAAGGGTGAAGATCACCAAACATGCACTATTGACATGCAAGTAGGATATTTAAGGGAGGCATGCTAGAGAACAGGGTCACATGCAGATAGGAGGTTAGTATCTACATAACAAGAAAGGGATTATTGGTTGTTATTACATGCATCATGCACTACAGACTACTCTAACTATATTTCACCTACCTATCCCTTTGCTACGCTGCCTATTGTTCTCTCTTATGTTACGCGGGAAAAATGACATTTTAAATCTATCGATACGACAATCTATCTCTCTAATCTTGTTAATATGATCAAACCTAACATAATATGCAGGGGATCTCAATAAATATCTAACGACATCTGTGAACAAATCGGTTTCGAATTTACTTAAAAGGTTTAACCTAAATTTTAACCTGCGTTCTGATAGTAATTCCCATCCTAGTTCTTCTATTAAACTCGTAACACTTATACAATTATCATAACGGCCTTTAACAAACCTAGCGGATCTCCTTTGCACGCGCTCTAATTCTTTTATCATACCTTCCTCGTACGGATCCCATATACTAGCGGCATATTCTAAATGAGGCCTGACAAGTGTAAAATGATGTAAAGTATTCTTTCCTTTCACAATACTGACTTCACTTTCATAAATCTTCCCTGCTTTGTTATTCTACTCTCGTCTATACTCTCGTCTATTCTCGCGACATGGTATCACTAACAGTGCACGCTTCACATATACACTGAAAAACCCTTAAGGTGTCAGTTCATACAATACTTGCTCAAATACAGCAAAATGTCTTGCAGAACTCCAGCAAGTTCTCGGAAAAAATTTTCCAGGCTAATTCAGTAAAAAATAAACCTGCCGATATCCATCAAAATGCCTGAATTGAAGTTAATCTCCGACATCAGCAAACCTATACATAATTTTCCTCTAAAAATCTGGATGAAATGTATTTAATTTCCACAAAAATAAGTTTACATTTGATTTTAAAGTAATCATTAAAGCTGAATGCCATATACTTTTAACTTTTCAATAAATATTGTTTAACTTAATGCTTTAGTCTGTTTAGAGTGAGAAAAAACCCTATCCGAAATATAAGTTAATAATTTTCAGTCAATCAATTTGCAGAATTTCAGCAAATTTTCCTTGTTTAAAATTTGAGCTACCCAGATTTGCTTAAAAACTGGTACCACTTCAGTTAAGGAAACCCTGCAGAATTTTATCAAATTTGGGGACAAATATTTTACAGCGTGCATTCCCATTTACGGAGCAACCATTACACATTCTTTCATCATCCACGTATTACAGACCTAATCCCACCCAATTCCATCCTCGAACACTTGTCAGATACCCCCTACTCCCCCACACACACACCGAATAAAGCATACTGTAAGTCCTCGATCTACGTCGGAGATGCGTGTTGAAGAAGAGCGACGTAAGGCGAAACAACGTAAAAACGGATTCAGATATTCGTGACAGTTTTAATCCCGCGATAAATCAAGACGTTAATTTCAAAATTCGATTTTTGCCTTTTTCCCGAAAAAAATTAGCTACACATTTCAGACAGGATGATCATGCCTCAGTTATCAAAAAACGCATGCATATGTACATCCAGTCTATTTTATCAGCATTAAACAGGGAAGAAATTTCCGACGACCCTTGTCAGCACGGACGTAACGTCGAATCAGACGGAAATCGAAACGACGCATACCGAGGAGTTAACTGTACTTTTATACTTGCATTGGCATACCTACGTTTCGCTACCATACAATATTGTGGGGAGGGAGCACACTTCTGAATACTGCAGTTTTGCTTCCTAAAGACAACTTTACGCGGTACATTTTTATTGTACGAACGAATGAATGAATGAACTCTTTCATGAGGAAAAGTTTACCGTGTAAAGCGGCAAATTGAATGATTCTCCGAATGACTGAACGGGAAAAAGGAACTGCACCAATTCCACTAACTTTCATGTTTATTTCACGATACAATCGTTTTTACTATAAAATTTACCGCGTAAAGGGGTCTTTAGACTACGACTTCTTCCATCGATGGTAAAGCAAAATCAACTGTGAAACGATGCTACGATAAGTTGGCTAGTGTGTCTGGACTGTTAGAAGAATTAGGATGGGAATCGCTATCACAGCGTGGATTAAATTATAGGCTTCACCTCCTAAATAAATTTCAGGAAAATCATTTTACTGACGACGTAAAAAACATACTATTAACCCCTTCGTACTACGGCAGATTAGATCGCGCCAATAAAATTAGAGAGCTAGATTGTAGAACCGATAGGTATAAAATGTCATTTTTTCCGCGTACCATTCGGGACCATAACAGCTGTGATCGTCGTCATGAATAGTTCGAGCATTGACAATAGGCAGGCAGTTAATCTTTCTCATTATATTCTCCTCTTTCTTATTTATGCATGATGTAAATAATGATGTTCTTATTTATGCATGATATTTTGAATCTGTAGTAGTAATTTTTGTATCCCTTGCATGTTAGAACGATTGGAGATAGAATGTTTCTTGGGTATTAGATTTGTAATTGGCGCTTTGCATGTGTGGTACGCGGGTTTTAATGTAATGTCGGTGTTCTACCATATCATTCATGCATGCCTGGTGCGAAAGCACCCCCTGCCACACACCCTTTGGGTGGCTTGCAGGGTATGACGTAGATGTAAAGAATGGTTTTACTGTTTTACTTCTATTAGCATCCTGATTGACTTTAGAACGATTGGAGATAGAATGTTTCTTGGGTATTAGATTTGTAATTGGCGCTTTGCATGTGTGGTACGCGGGTTTTAATGTAATGTCGGTGTTCTACCATATCATTCATGCATGCCTGGTGCGAAAGCACCCCCTGCCACACACCCTTTGGGTGGCTTGCAGGGTATGACGTAGATGTAAATAATGGTTTTACTGTTTTACTTCTATTAGCATCCTGATTGACTTTAGAACGATTGGAGATAGAATGTTTCTTGGGTATTAGATTTGTAATTGGCGCTTTGCATGTGTGGTACGCGGGTTTTAATGTAATGTAGGTGTTCTACCATATCATTCATGCATGCCTGGTGCGAAAGCACCCCCTGCCACACACCCTTTGGGTGGCTTGCAGGGTATGACGCAGATGTAGATGTAAAGAATGGTTTTACTGTTTTACTTCTGTTAGCATCCTGATTGACTTCTAAAAACACTTCCGATTGCGTTCATTCAATGGCATCGCATTCCAAACGGTGAATAAAACTCATTTTTAAAAATTGAATTGCGTATTAGATACAAGTCTTATCAGTTCACAATTTCCGGAGGTTAGACAGTCTTCACACGGTTTGGGGAGTGTCGAACTACTAACGAGAGAGAGAGAGTAAACCGTATTACGGACTAGAGATGAAGAAAGAAGAAGCCTTTTTCTTAACCCTTACCTGTTCACGGTGGCATGCGGTCGCCTTCTCCAACGCCTCCACGTTAATCCCCGTCTTCTTGGACGCAAAGACCTTCACCATTGTTATCATGGTCGAGGTAAGACCGACCCACGTTCACTACACACTTTAAAAAAGGACGCCTTCAAAGAAAACAACACTTTATTATTCACACTGAAGCAGCTCGTTGCCACCACTGTTTCGTCCCTCCGAAAGTTGAGGCACAATTCCTTTTTTTTTCTTTATCACGCCACTTAAGGGTTTACGCTACCCTTGCGCCGAAGAGAAGAAACCAACCACCCAGGTTTTTCCTTTTTTTTTCAATCATGCGAGCGCGCAACAATTATGCATCGTAATACCAGGATTACGCGCACAAGAAAGCCCGAACAGGTTCGTTTTCCTACAGCGCACAGGTGGAATGTTTCACGGTGTGACCAACAGGGGGCGATGGGTGGGAGAACGGAGGGCGGGAGGATCGTATCACAGCGTCGTACGCGAACAAAATACGACACGGTCACTTATTGTTCCAAAGGCTGGGGAAATTGTTTTATCCAACTTCCATACATTCTCTCGTATCTATCGCATCTCTCACTGGATAAATTGGCTCGAGCAGAAACGATACCACGATTTCCAATGCGGTCCAGAGTACCGGGATAAAGGTTAAAGAAGACGAGAAAACTCCACGGGGAATTAACGGCGTTGCCACGTCAAGTATCGCCGTTTGCGAAGGCGGAAAACTGTTTCTCGAGTTAAAAAAATCTAGGCGTAAACATATATCCACACAGGAAAGCTGGCGTAATACGCAAGGGGAAATGCCTCAACGATTTGTGTGTCGGTCGACAAGATTAACAAGCAAGCATCTGAAGAAGTCTGTCCGAGACGAATCTCTGGTTCGTTTTTATTCCGCAAAAGCCTCTCTCCTTGAGTTTAATTTTTTTTCCTTCACGACCCGGCGTCCTCGTTGTTGTTGCTGTTGCTATGGCGACAAGACTGGTCCAAGTGGAACTAAATTCGCTGGGTTTCGTTGCGCTGGCTTCAGTTTCCTTGTGTGGGCGAGATGGTCGGGGGAACTTCCTGCCCGAACGGGAAAGACTTCCTCGGGAGGGATATACTCTTCATTTAATTCTCTTTCTGCCTTCCTTTTTCTCCCGAACGAACAAGACTTGTGCGGACACGTCGAGGGAAATGGCTGCGAAATTGAGGCGAGGGGAGATACACGCTGATAGTCTCTCTCTCCAGTGTAGGCGTTTCGTTTCACTTTTTAAGGCCGTAGTCACCTGATGCACTCGTAGAAAAAAAACTATCTACGGACAGTTTTAACTCACGCACGTATCAGACGACCCAACGTTCCCGTCCCCACAACAACAAAAACAAAAAAAGAAGTCCACTATAAGAAGAAGAATCGTTAACGGCGAAGAGTCGGCCCTTATATAAAAAAACATACGAAATTTAAAAAAAAATCCGGGCGCATTCCTAACCAGGCGAGCCAGCCAGCCAGCCACCGCTCACACGCACACACTAGCTCCCGCTACCGTCGTGAAGGAAAGCGAAAACAAAAGAGGTACGGCGGGGTGGGGGAAATGGATGGAGAAAGGAACGAACGGGCAGAAGGAGAGAGAGATGAGATGCGACGAGGAGGGAGTCCTCTATGGCCTTCTTCTTACCTCCAC